>PVIR01006176.1:0-67614 GCA_004026965.1 Petromus typicus | reverse complement strand
AGAGAAAAGATGCGATATGTATCTATCTGTGACCTATTTATTTCACTTATGAGGATATCCTCAAGGTATGTCCATTTAAGTAGAAATGATTCAAACTTATCATTTTTTATGGCAGAGTAGTACTCCATTCTGTAGAAGAAGCACAGCTTTTTTATCCAGTCTCCAGTTGATGGACACTTGGGTTGTTTCCAAGATGTAGATTGAGCGTTTCTGAGTTGCCCAGGCTGGCCTCAAATTTTCAATCTTCCTGCCTCAGTGTCTCAGAATTGCATGCTTATAGGCACATGCCACTTAGTATGGCTCATTTGTTTATTTTTTAAGTCATCTGTTATCTGTCAAAATTCAAAGTAATTTAAAAAAGTGATCACGAGGCTTACTCTTTTAGTTTGTGAGATAGCATGAAAGAATATGAAGAAAATATTCAAACTAAGGCAACAAATACATTTACTAATATTTCTGCACTAAGTTTTACAATGTCTGAAATAAGGAATTTCACCCATCTGATTAAGCTCTTGGAAGTAACTGTTTGCCTTTGGACATAAGAACTCAAGCAGAACTAAAGACAAAATTATTTCCTTGGTGAAGTTAACAGAAAAAAAGAGAAGATTTGATTTACGGTGTATTATTTTAGCCATTGTTAGATTTTCAGAAATTGGTCAAAATCACTGTATCTGATAGAATGGTACATAATTCAAATTATTTGTTTTGTGACCATAATTGAAATATGGATGAGTGATACTTTAGAGCAGTTGAAATAATTGATATATAATCTAGGTTTGTGATGAAATCATTAGCTATTTTTAACTCCAAAGAACAGATACTTTTCAAGATCAGAGTAAGGAAACTACTGATGCTGTTTTACAGAGGGAGATTTTTAAATTGTCTTTGCAAAATACACTCTTTGTTTTGGGTAAAATTCTTGTGCCAGTCACTGAAAACAAATTAAAACACATAGAACACATGTGGTTACATTATCAAAAGGAGATAATAAAAAGAACAGTGTTCACAGTTTTCAATGATAATTTTTAGCAATTTATCTGCAAGTTTCTAAAATCAATCAAGTTTTTTTAAAAAAAATACTAAAGATTGAACTGAGGGCCTTATGTATGCTAGGCCTCTGTTTTTTGAGACAGGGTCTCACTAATATGGTCAGGGTGGCTATCTTCCCACCTCAGCCTTCTTAGTAGTTAGGATTATAGTCATTTTCCACCAAGCCCACCTCAATAAAATCTTAAAAACATTTACATTAGAATTATGCGATCTGCAAGGCATGATGGCCCATGTCTCTCATCCCAGTACTCTAGAGGCTGAGGCAGGAGGATCTCTGCGAGTTCCAGGCCAACCTGCTATACATAGTGAGTTCAAGGACAGCCTGAACTACATAGTAAGACCCTATTTCAATCCATCCCCTCCCAAAATTTATGAGATCTATTGGAGTCCATCTTGTTGAATGAAACAAGTCAGACTCAGAAATACAAATATCACATATTCTCCCTAATATGTGGAATCTAAAAATGATAACAAAAAAGCAGAAGACAGACTATTATTAGATAAGAGGAGAGAAATAAGAGGGAAGGTGTATGTGTAAGACTGAGTAAGAGGGGGTGGAAGTGAGCAAAATACACGTATTGAAACCCCTCAAAAATGTGAAACTAAAAGTTTTTGGGGAGTTAAAGTGATAAAATTATTATGAGTATGTATGAGTCTGCTACAATGTAGCCCATTAATTTGCATAACCAATAGAAAGTGATAAAAGACAAGTGACTTCTAACTTAAAAAATTTTAAATATAATTATGGCCCCTAGAATTTATATGATAATACAGATAGACACATGAAGAGATGAAACAGAGGTTTTTGAGGTTTTGAAGTATTAAAAAATAGCCTCTCTGTTATATGACTTACATTAATCTTAACAAGACACCTTCACTGCCAAATTTGAGGCAAGCATAAATTTGTGCATCGATCAGAAAATTAAAAAAACAAATTGAAGTGTGCCAGAGGAAACAAATAACTTTTAACATTGCTAGTGAGAAAATAAATTGGTCAGAGGGACTTGACAGGCAGTGTGGTAGCAGTTGTGATCTAGTCACTTGGCTGCTCTAAATCTGGCCTGAGGAAACATCCAGGGACTTTGCCAGCCATGCACAGAATGGAAAAGCAGGGAAAATCTCAATGTTCACTGTAAGAATTGTTTTCTAAAATAAAGATAGATCTGTATAAACAGACAATAGAGAGCCAAATTGTACCCATCTGGCTTGCCCCAAGATTTGTGAAACAGCAGGTAACCTTCTGTCTTTCATTCCATGTGCCCACCTCCTGTAAGACCCACTGGCAGTGTGTGACTGCGGAGGTCTCCTCTGTGCCTATCTTTTTTTTTTTTTTTTGGAGGGGGGGGTTGAGACAGGGTGTCGCTTTGTAGTTCAGGCTGACCCTGAGCTCAGCCTCAAACTCACATCACAGCAATCCTCCTGCCTCTGCCTCCCGAGTGCTGGGAATACAAGTGTGAGTCACCACACCCGGCACTGTGGTGTGTGGTACTGATTGCTGCTGGGGTGAGTCTCCACGCCCAGTATTGTATGTGGTTTCTGAGGATTGAATCCGGGTCCTTGTGCTTGAAAGACAGGCGCCGGAACCACTGAGCTCAATCCCCGGACCTCTGTGCCTATCTTAATCTAGCCTCTTCAAATGTCTCAGTTGCTCTTGTTCAGTATATTCTTCTGCAGGCAGAATCTGTCCTGGCTCCTTCTCACCCCCAATTGCCCCATTCCCCACCCATTGCCAATCTTCCAGCTTTCCTTTTGTGTCGCTAGTTACTCCTCCATTCTAAAAGCTGTTCCAGTGATTTATTTTGCTTTTTGGTAGCAGCTGGGCTGTATTGAAGTTCCATGCAGTTCTATTAAATATGTTGGGGGCAAGGAGGAAAGAACCCAGACTTCTTTGCCATTACAAGGATAAAGATCCTGAATATGACGCAGAGGCTCTGAAATGTTGATATCTGAAATGAGACCTGGAAGTTATGGGGAGTGGGCCAGAGGACAGATATGGAACCGAGCTCACAGGACAGAAGACAAAAATGTACAAAGCCCTGGGACAGGAGTGGAGTTTGGGAGAGCTGGGAGGGACTTAGTATGTCTGAGGTCCTGTGTCTTGTGGGAGACCGGGCAGAGATGACTTTAGGGAGGCGGACAGGGCCCACACATCAGAAGACTCAATACGTATGGATGTTGTCCTGGCAGTAACCGGAAGGGGTTAGTACTTAAACAGAGCTTGTATAATATTAAATTACCATGTGGAAGTTGATTGTAAAATTAAGGATTTCGAGTTGCAGGACATGAAAATAAGACCAGTTAGGGAAAATGGTTGTATGACAAGACTGAAAAAATAGAAGATAAGTTACTTACATGCCTCAAAGAGACTTATGCATTGGTACACAGTTGGGACATGTGAGGTAGGTGTTGGCTGTCCCCTTCCTTGCAGCTTGTTTTGTGTTCACTGCATGTTCTTCTCTTTATTTTCCAATTGTGGTTGTTGTTAAATGGTCTTAGAGTTGGTGCTCTTTTCCTGGAAGAGCTAAGTACTCATTATGATGGTCATGTGACATTAACTGCCCCTCACTATGCAGTAGAGCAGTATGTTCTAAGAACAGAACAAACACTTTCCAATTGTAAACTGGGGCTTGAATCTTGCCTGTAGCAGTTACTAGCTGTGTCATCTTGGGAAAAGAATTTCCTGTACCTGAAACTCAGTTTCATCATTTGGACATCATAAAATGGTGTCTAATGTGCATTGTTGTGAAAGATTATGCAAACTACCTGATGCGCAGTTGTTAGCTTGATGCCATGCATAACATTGTACATACTTTTTGAATAAAATCAAGGGTTGGCAAACCACAGCCAAGGACCAAATTGATCCTGTTTGCCTTTGTAAATAAAGTTTCATTGGAATACAGCCACGATGATTTGTTTACATGATGCCCATGTCTGCTACCTACTCTGATGACCACATAGAGTCTGGATGATTTGTTAAATCTCCTATATTTACTATTTGTCCTCGTTTAGATAATACTTTCAGATCCCTAATTTAGCTTTATTCAAATGTCCCCTCTCATAAACTTCTTCTTTAGGTTTCGTTTTTGACTCATGCTCGTGATGTTTGAGTATGAATTAAAAGTGTATCTATGTACAGAAGTGATAACAGTTTTCTGAGAACTTATGAAAATGCTAATCTAGAAGGAAGAATTTATACTGAAGTTTCTTCTGAAAATCAAGTAAACGATTTAACAAAGTGCACTTTAGCACATATTTCTAACTTGTGAATTTGCACATAAGGGTAATTTTGGTATTCCCCTGTCTAGTAATGATTAATGTATCCTAAAGTAGCCTAAAACATCTCATCTGCAAATGTCCTTGAGTATTTTTTGCTTCACAATTAAGTAGTCATAGAAAAGTATATATATTCCACAAAAAAATGCATACACACTCCAGCACTTCTCTGCACTTATTAATAAACGACTGGAAGCTAATGGCCACCACTTCGAGCACCTCTTGCATTTGTAGATACCAAAGATAACTTGTGCTAATCTCATGATGTCTCAATAAATTTAGTATGAAAATATCTACATAAATTTTCTTTTCCTGTTATATACATTTTGGAGTAGGCTATATATATGTTCATCTATGTAGACATACATATATGCATTATATTTATTCATATATAGCTTGTAAAAGATGATAAATAAAATTTCAAGTGATAAAATATCTTTGCACAATAGAAGTAATCCATTGGGTGAAAGTTTAGTTTAAATAAAATCAACACTAAAAGATATGTTAATGTTTGTTGGAAATAAACAATTTATAAATACCTTTGAAAAGATCCAGTGATATCTTCTGAACACTTCACAGATAATATAAACTTATTAAGGAAAATGCCAACAGTTATTCAAAACAGGCCCAAATAGTTTTTCTTTATTTCTCTATTTTAACTTTTAGGATGTTGTGATGTGTAAATTGTTTTAATCTAGTGGTGCATTAAAATATGACTGTGAAGGTGCAATGTGTTGATAGATATGTTCAGTTTTTGTTTGTAAGTTTTATATCAGCAGTATGTTAACCTTCATATAGTTTTAGATCTTTTGGAAGCGAACAGGAGCATTTAATGTGCTCTGGCCAGAGGCAGCTTTAGAGCTTTCAGAAGCCTCCTTAGCACGTTTTCTGCTGCCCTCTGCTGCTCATTTGTAGAAACATCAGATTCTGAGAAATGTTCATTTCATCCTCTTCATAAATTCCTGCAGTATTAAATACTGAAAGTATATTAGAGATAATTCATTTTCCTATTCTCAGTTTACAAATGGGAAATGGAGTATCTACAAAGTTAAGCAATGTGAACGTGGCTTTTTTTTTTTTTGACATGAACTTTAAACCTAGGACTTCACACTGAGCTACATAATCAGCCTTTAAAAATTTTGTTTTTAAAATATCTAGACAAGGTCTTGCTAAGTTGCTGAGTTGCCTGGACTAGGCTTGAACTTGTGATCCTCTTGCTGGGGTAATGTGGAGTGCTGGGGTTACAGGAATGTTCTACTACACTGGGCACACTATGTGAAGTGTTTATATATAGTCTTTATACAGTCTTTATATGCAGTCTTTACATAGTTGTGAAGTACTATACCTGCAGCCCCTTCCTCCTTGTACTGTTTGAGGTGAATTCCTCATGAAAGTTGCTGTTAGACCTGACATGGTGGTGCATACTTGTAACCCCAGCACTTGGGAGCCTGAGGCTAGAGGATCACAGAGTTCAAGGTCGGCCTGAGGCACATATTGACATACTATCTCTTAACAAAAAAAGTTACTGCAAACTTCCCAGAGTGTTCAATACCCCCATATAAATTCCTTCTTCCTACACAGAAGATTATTTCACTGATGACTTGAAATAGGTTGGTTAATGAGATCCCTGCTTGAAACTCTAATGGACAGTTAGACACTTGCTCCCTGACAGTCTGTTTCATGTCAGGCCCAAGAGGAAGTAAGCTAAACCGTGCAGCTTCTTCTCCTGATCTCCATATTTCTGTCAGCGCTGCTGCTTTTTCCATGTATCTAGACTCAGAGTTATTTTTGGTTCCTCTCTTCTTCATTTCATCTCCCACACTGATGCGTATTCTTTTTTTCTTTTTTTTTTTTTTTTTCTGCTACCTCCTCTTGTTTCCTGTGCCAGGCAGGGCAGAATACAGCAGTTTGCTAACTTTCATTAAAGAGGTAGTAGAAAAAATGAGAATTAAGTTGTGTCTTATACTGGTACAAATCCCCATTATGGAGTGCAATCATGATGTGTATATTTAATGTACCAATAAAGATAATTAAAAAAATATTACATTAATATATGTGATAAAATAGTATTTATAGTATTTATTTCCAGACTTTATGATCATGCTGTGGTTCAATCAAATTTCAGTGGTTTATGTGATATTATGACTATGGAAAGCTACTTATAAGTGCGCATGTAATAAATCATAACTTTTTTTTCCTGCACAACTTTTGGTAATAAAATTCTAGGTAGAAAGTAAATTTTCATTCAGCACTCTAGATATTATTTCATTTGTTTTATTGGTTCTCATGTCATTGTTGAAAAGTCTGAAGATTCTGGTTCTTCATCTTTTTTTTTTTTTTTTTTCTCTTCTAGATACTTGTGGGATCTTCTCTTGTCTTATTTCATAATAGAGGAGATTTACGTCTCCTTTTACTTAGTATTTTGGGAACTCATGTCCTTCAGTTCTGGGAAATATTCTTGAGTTCTTTATTTGAATTTCTTCCGTATTTCCTCTATTCTAACTTTCTGAACCTTCTATTATTCAGATAATGGATCTCCTAGACTGATTCTCTGTATAGTTCTTATATTTTTGTTACTACTTACTCTCTTGGATTTTTGTTCTACTTTCAAAATAAAATATTGCCTCAGTTTTACCTTCCAGTCACTTTTGATTTTTCAAGAGCTTCAAGATTCTTTTTAAATAGCTTTTCATTTTCAATTTAAGATTGTAATATTATCCTTTAATTCATTCAGAATACTGGCAGTAGACTCCCATCCCTTGAGCTTTTTCCCCTAAGTGGCTATTCTTTTCTCTTTCACATCAGATACTGCCTCTGATGTTTCAAAATCATAGTCGTATTTAAGGGTGGCAATCCACGAAGCTTACTGGGCTCTGTTGATTGTGAGCTTGGTTAAAAGTTGCATTGGGGAAATTTGATGTCGTTTTCTCTTTTTCACTGGCAACAGTCAGATTCTCTAGAATAATTTGACCCAAAGATTGCCTAGAAAGTATAGGTGCTTCTTGCCAATATGCTATAAACTGTGTAGGTGGAGTGTTCATGGGTCTCAGTATCAATATATGTATTTTTATTTGATCTGTCTCTTATCAGGTTACTAATTCTCTCCTCAACTGGAACCACCAGTCTAAGGACCCTCTGCTTTATTCTTATCTGTTTGTTTATTTATTTATTTATTTTGATACCAGGAATTGAATTTAGGACCTTGCGCTTGCCAGGCAGGCTCAGTACCGCTGAGGTAAAATCTCTGGCCTTTGTTTGTTGACTTTTTAAAATTTTTTTTGAGGCAGAGTCTTGCTATGCAGTTTAGGCTACCCTTGAACTTACTTTGTAGCCAAGCTTGCCCTGAAGTCATGGCAGTTCTCCTGTTTCAACCCTCTAAGAGATGGGATTACAAGTATGTGCCAGGCCAATATGCTTCATTCTTTTTTTTGAGGCAGGGTCTCACTTTGTAGTTCAGGCTGGCCCTGAGCTCAACCTCAAATTCACATCACAGCAATCTTCTTGCTTCTGCCTCCCGAGTGCTGGGATTACAGGCATGAGCCACCACGCCCGGCACTGTGGTATGTGGTACTGGTTGCTGGTGGACATGAGTCTCCATGCCCAGTATTGTATGTGGTTACCAGGGATAGAACCCGGGTCCTTGTGCTTGCAAGGCAGGCACCGGAACCACTGAGCTAAATTCCCGGCCCCAATATACTTTATTCTTAAGAGACAAATCTCAAGTTTACCTTCAGGGCTGTTTCATTGGCTTACATCTGAGTACTAGGCTTTCTTTTTTTTCTTTTGAGATAAGTTCTCACTTTTATAGTTCAAGCTGACCCTGCGCTCACTGTGTACCTCAGGCAAGCCTCAAACTCACAGTAGTCCTCCTGCTTCTTCATCCCAAGTGCTGGGATTACAGGTGTGAGTAACCAACATTATCGTTTTTTTATTTTTGTCTGTTTGTTTATTTGTTGTTTTTTGAGTCAGGGTCTCGCTTTGTAGTTCAGGCTGGCCCTGAGCTCAGCCTCAAACTCACATCACAGCAATTCTCCTGCCTCTGCCTCCCCAGTGCCGGGTTTACAGGCGTGAGCCACCACGCCCTGCGCTGTGGTATGTGGTACTGATTGCTGCTGGGCATGAGTCTCCACACCCATTATTCTTATGTGGTTACCGGGGATCGAACCTGGGCCCTTGCACTTGCAAGACAGGTACCAGAACCACTGAGCTATATCCCCGGCCCAACATTATCGTTTTTTAAGGTGCATCCATTTACTTAAAATGTCTCAAGTTTATCCTTGCTTATGGCAGAATAGTACTCCATTATACATAAAAACCACATTTTCTTTATCCATTCATCCATTAATGGACACCTGAACTATTTCCAAGATTTAGCTATTACAAATTGTGCTGCTATAAACATGGTTGTACATATATTTTTGTGGTGTGAGGCTTTTGGCTCTTTGGGGGACTATCAAGAAAGGAAATAAGTGGGTCAAATGGAACCTCTAGGTTTTTGAGAAATCTCCATACTGATTTTCATATTGGTTGTATAAACTTATACTTTCATCACCAGTGGTGAAGGGTTCCTTTTTTCCCACAGCCTTTATAGCATTTGTTATTGATTGATTTCTTCATGAGAGGTACTGATGCATAAATATTATGCCCCAAGTCCTTCATAGTTTTGAATTATCAATTTTCAAAGCTTGAGCTATGATATCTCAAAAGACATTTTCCCAAAACTATCATCTCTGCTAAGTATTTGCAAAGCTTATTTGGAAGCCTGGTGGAGATTAGGATGTGGAAATAAGTGTGTCACTATCAGGCCATTGTGCTAATCTCTTTTATGTTCTCATGTGTGTAAGATTTGTTTTTTTACCTGTTTGTTGGATTTGTTGAGGCTAGAACTGTACTTAGAAAGTATTTTTTTCTTTAGGAAAAGACAATATTTTCTTTTTGTTATTTTTACTTTTGTTTTTTTTAGCGACCAGGTCTTATTATGTGGTTCAGGCTGGCCTTAAACTCAGTACGTAGCTCATACTGATCTACAGTTGGATGTGATGCTTTTACCTCGGCCACTTGAGAGATGAGGTGGCAGGTGTGTGCTAGCACTCCTGCTTGGCTTGAAAAGGATATTTTTTTTTATCCTTGTAGGTGTGTTTAGCATACAATAAATTATTATTATGTAATTATTCACAGATCTTTTGAAGACCTTTATCTTTGTATCTTCATAGTGATGAAGGAGATGTATTATGCATCCATAATAATGTTAATATAGAAAACATCAGTTTAAAAACCATGTGGAATGGCCTCATCAGCACGACAGGGCAGAAAGAACAGCCACACCACAGGTCAGTCCAGGGGCTGCAGGCTCCCAGTGTGTGGCCGAGCGAGGGAGGGCACCAGCTTCAAAATAAGTGGCACCAGCCTCGCTCCCTCTCCTTATCACTCTTTCCCATAAAAGTTTGTAAAAAGCAAATCAGCAAATAAACTCTAAAATAGATTATTTTTTCCAAAAATCCTCTAGTTTTCTTTTTACAATGAGTATACATCTCCTTCATCATTGTGTTTACAGTATAGTAAATATTTAAATAATTGACAAATTTGCAGAATATATCTCTAGAAAAGAAAATAAACTTACAACCTTACCCTCCTCCAGCTGTAAAAAGAAACATGCTCACAGAAGACTAAGGTAGGAGGACTGCTTGTCCTAGATGACAAAGAGATCCTGTCTTAAAACCAACCAAAATAAAATTAAAAGAGGAACATATTTCATTGACTTATAAAAGTATGCCTATATGAATGCAAAAGAGTGGCTGAATTTTGAAAAGAATTTTTATGTATTCTTGAAAGCAGATCCTTCTGTACTACTTTGACTTTTCAATTTCAAGGCCAAGTCAACAGGTTTGATTTAGAAACTTAGCCCTTAAGGCTGAAGAGAACCAGTTTTTCTCACTGCAGCCTGTTGCTCCAAGGCCAGGAATGCCAATGCCTTCCTTTTTTTAGAAAATGCAGCTGCTGGTTTCTGAACTACTCTAGACAGTCCAGACTTCAGTGACAACTGCTGTGGGTGGGGCAGGTATAGGGAAAACCCACTGTCATGAAAGCTCTGTGCTCACTAGGGTAGAGGTAAACGTGTCAGTCAAGTGCACAGACATTGCCAGGATGTATTCTGAGAAGTGACAGGAACAGAAAAAAATCCACCCTGGGCTGCAAAGTTAAGGAAAACTTTGTAACCCTGCCTGCTGTGTCAAGTGTCAGTTAATTCTATATCATGTCATTGTTAATTATTTCCTTTACATGAAAATAAATTTGGAGGTTCTCCTAAATACAAATATCTACTTAGCCCCCAAGGGATAAAATGCAGAGTTTGTAAGATATAGCTCCTTCCAGTAGAATTTGCCACAGATTTCTTCATTAATTTGCTCATGAGTCATTAGCCGGGTTGCTTTCCAGTCTACAACTTCTCAATCACTCCCTATTTTCTATGGGATAGAACAGAAGTCTGTTGGATCAAATGCCAACTGTTTCTTCAGCTTCTCAGTGTGTGTAAATAGACCATGTCACCATATGCTCATATAAGTTTGTGTCAGGGCTGGAAATCCTATGGACCCTTTTAGCATATATCGGAAAATGTCACCTTTCTTACAACATACTCTGTGACTTCTCCCCTTTGGCCCCAGGCCATATCAAGGTCCTTTCCACTGTATTTCTCTCATGACTATCACTATTATAATTCTTAGTGATATAATATTGGAATTATTTCTATTTAGCTTGTGTTTTCTCATAATGAGAAACTTCCTAAAAAATGAAACTGTATCTGTTCATCTTTATATGTCCTGGACATGACATAATCCTGGAATGCAGCAGGATTAGTAATGGCTTGGTGAATGGACGAAGTGAATTCTTCATCATCCTTTACTTGTTTGATACATGAGCTGATGAAAATTTAAAACTCTAGTCTCTCTTCTCCATTGTTACTCATCAACTCTCTTTCCAGAATGCTGTCTGAAGGGTATCTCAGTGGACTTGCCTACTGGAATGACCTCCGTTGGAACTGTGCAACTTGTAATGAGCAGGTGACTGAAGAAAAGGAAGAGGAGACAAGTTCTGTTGCTGCTCTTTCCTATTCCTCTGTGGATGAAACACAGGTCAGAAGTGTTTATGTGAGCTGCAAATCCTCTGGCAAATTTATTTCCTCAGTGCATTCAAGAGAGAGCCAGCGCAGCATAAGTCAGAGAGTCACAGTGCTACAGAAAAGCCCCAACCCTGTGTTTGAAAGACCCAACTTGGCTGCAGTTGAAATATGTAGGGACCCTAGTAGAGAAACCTATTTAGTTCCATCTTCCTGCAAAAGTATTTGCAAGAATTATAATGACTTACAAATTGCAGGAGGCCAGGTGATGGCCATTAACTCAGTGACAACAGATTTTCCCTCTGAGAGCAGTTTTGAATATGGCCCTTTGCTGAAGTCATCTGAGATTTCTTTGCCCATGGAGGATTCCCTTTCCATTCAGCCCAGTGACTTCCCTCAAAAGCCTATTCAGCGGTACTCATCCTACTGGAAAATAACCAGTATCAAAGAGAAAAGCAGCCTGCAGATGCAGAAGCCTATTTCAAATGCAGTGCTGAACGAGTACCTGGAGCAGAAGGTGGTGGAGTTATACAAGCAGTACATTATGGACACCATGTTTCATGAGAGTTCTCCTACCCAGATCTTGGCATCTGAACTCATCATGACAAATGTGGACCAGATCAGTCTTCAAGTGTCCAGAGAGAAGAACCTAGAGACTTCAAAAGCCCGGGACATAGTCATTGGCCGCCTATTACAGTTAGTGTCCACTGAGATCAGCACTCCTAGTCTCCATATTTCTCAGTATAGCAATGTGAATCCATAGAGAGGATTCGTGGATATATACTTCCATTCCTCTCAGTTAAGTCCAAAGCAACACTTGATTCATTTCTTCTGAGAATGTACGGGAGGGTGTTGTGAGAGAGTCACGAGCTAGAGAAGGGAAGGTTGGTTGGAATTAAGATGGGAATGAGGGAGAAATCTCATAATACCAACCACGAGGAAGGACTATGGGAAAAGGAACCATAAGGAACGATTTCACAGAGAAATTTGTACAACAATGTAGCAAAAATAAAAATGGTCAAAAAAGAGTAAGGAATATAGAAATTGGAAAAAAAGATAAGAGAAATACAAAAAATACTATGGCAAATGTAAAATGCAAAATGTTTCAAAATAGAATTTAAAATATATATTTGTTGCTAAAATAAATTCCTTCGAATTGTTTCTTGTTAAGGGAAATGGAACTATGGAAGGCTTCTGTATTTGAGTGGAAAGACCAAACACTTTTTAAAGTATATGTTTATATCTCTTTTCTCTATTCTTTATCAGTAGATCATGTAGATGCTCTTTGTAAATATTAAAGCTATATCAACTTGCAATTGTGTTTTATAGTTTTGAATGGTCACCTAGCTATAGCTACAGCTGCAAAGCAGCCACTCATACCCCCTCATTCTGTCTACTGGTGGCGATGAAGTTTTCCAAATAAGGCACACCACAAAGTAAATGAGAAACATTCAGTTATATTTTGTTCTGTATGATTTTCTTGGTGGCATCAAGGTTTTTATTTTTATTTTAATTTTTTTTTTTTTAGTTTTTGTAGAGACAGGGTCTCACTTTTGGTAGTTCAGGACGACCCTGAGCTCACTATGTAGCTCAGGCAAGCCTGAAACTCACAGCAATCCTCCTGCCTCTGCCTCTCAAGTGCTCGGATTATAGTGAGCCACCACACCTGGCACTGTGGTGTGTGGTACTGATTGTTGATGAGCGTGAGTCACCATGCCTGGCATTGTGGCATTGTGGTTACAAGGGATGGAACTCAGGACCTTGCACTTGCAAAGCAGACGCCAGAACCACTGAGCTGAATCCCTGGACCATTGGTATGTTTTAAAGGTGGGTATGAATATTTTTTTAAACTCATTTTCTTCATGCTCTCTTAATCTGGAGCCAGTCAAAGGTCTTCTGTATCCTCAAAAGGAGGTTCCAAATCTTAGGCTATCATGGTATCAAATTCTGTACCATGTATCAGATACATTTGTTACCACGGTAGCTTCTTTTTTTTTGAGACAGGGTTTCGCTTTGTAGTTGAGGCTGGCCCTGAGCTCAGCCTCAAACTCACAGCAATCCTCCTGCCTCTGTCTCCCGAGTGCTGGGATTACAGGCGTGAGCCACCACGCCCGGCACTGTGGTATGTGGTACTGGTTGCTGCTGGGGTGAGTCTCCACGCCCAGTATTGTTATGTGGTTACCGGGGATCGAACCCAGTTTCTTGTGCTTGCAAGACAGGCGCCGGAACCACTGAGCTAAATCCCTGACCCCCATGGTAGCTTCTTAGGGCATCCCTTCTCTAGCTCTTTCCTCTAGCTCAGGATGCGGTAAACTGTGGCTCATGGGCCAAACCTACCCTGCTGCCTGCCCTGAATGCCTGTGAGTTAATAATGCCTTTTATATTTTTAAATGCTTTTTAAAATTGGACAAATACCTAATTTATTATCAACAGTAAAATATGACAGAAAAGGATAAGATACCTACAAATTAAGTGCAACCTTGTTTTGATACCATTTTGAACAAACTTCTAGGAATAAAATTAAAATTTATAAAAACAAATTAATATTTATAAAACAATAGAGGAAATAGGACTCCCTCAATATTTGTTATTAAGAATTTGTTTGTGTGTGATGATAATATAGTAGCTATTCCTTAAAAGGTCTGCTTTTGTCTTTCAGATTGTTCTGAAATATGCAGATGTGAAATATGTGTGAGAGTTTTTTGAAGTAATCCTATGTAGGGAGAGAAAGTTAAGGCAGAGAGTAAACATTGTGATACTGGGTTATAGAAAAACAGTGTTTTGTGACATGTGAAAATGACATGAAATGCAAATTCAATAAAATAAATTTAGTGGAGGCAGCCACATCCATTCATTTATGTGCTGCCTATGGCTGCTTTCTCATGAGAACGAGAGGGCTGAGTAGATGTGACAGAGAACACACAGCCCAGCAAAACATAGAGCACATCCCACGTGGCCTCCTGCAGAAGTCTGCCAATATTGCTCAACAGCAGGGCCTTGTCAGCATAGAGATTGCTTGATTTAATTCAGGTGTGCAAGGAGATTGGGCTCCGAAATGGAATTTGGCGAGCAAGTTTGCTGAGAATTAGTCTAGGGAACCACATCTGTGAGGGAAGGAGGGAATCAGAAGTTCCCACAAAGGTCTCCGTGCATTTCACAGAAAGTTCAGACTAGAAGGAGGGCTGGTTCCAAACTGAAACAAGGAAGTTGGCTTTGTACTCCAGCATCTATCAGAAGGGAGGATAACTGCAGTTGAGAAATTCAGCAAAGGGCAATTTCCAGAGTGTGAGTCCACCATGACCTGAGCAACCAAACTCCAGGAAGCTGTGAGGGAAGTGATGCCTCATCCCAAAAGAGAGGTCTAGGTGGAGCAATCCATTGTGTTCTTCTGTGTTTGTTTTTGTAGAGTGAATGAATGTAGTTTTTCATATCATTGGGCAGGAGATACGATTTTGGCATGTTATTAAGAAATGTTATTAACTATTTTAGACATACCATTACAATAGCTGTTGTGGATTAATTGCTTGCTCGGTGTCTGGTTCCATGTTAAACATTTTCATGAATTATTTTGTATTATTCTCAAAATAAACATAGAACAGAAGGACACCTATTATCCCCATTCTGCAGGTGAATCAGCTGGGTTAAGAGTAGTTAAATAATATTTCCAAGGGCATATAGTATGTGACAACTGAATTTTACTTCAGCTTCATTTAACATGAAAGTGCTAGTTTTTAATGACTGCCATCTGCTTTCTTCCATTTGCTAAAGACAGGTTTTCCACTCCAAAGGGAGTTACTTCATTAGTCTGTTTACTATTGCATAACTTCACTTTTCCTTTCTAGGTTTTTTTCTTGATCTATTGCTTATTTTTTATATCTTCCTCTCTCTCAAATCTAAGCTTTGATTTATCCAAGTGTTTCACCACAGTCCAAACATTATTTACAAATAATAGACATCCAATTAATATTTGTCAAATGTTTTGGCTGTGTTCAGTATTGTATTTGGTACTCAAATGTAAGACCAGCAATGTGGAAAGCAGATAATTCTGATTGGAAAAAGTGATATTGAGGTTTTCTCCTTTAGGAGTATGCTAATTAAATAAATTAGCTTAATTTACTGAAGATTAGTAAATAGTATAATAAAATGCCTTGTAATAAAATCTTGTTATGGTCATTTTCCTTTGCTTCCTGTGAAGTAATTCATTACAAAGCACATTGGTGAATTTTGTTTTTACTGAGCATTTATTTGAAGCTCTTTTATGTTGCCAGGTTTTCTCGAGCTGGAGCATTGTACAATAAACACATGGCTGATGATTTAATCGTGATTTCAAACTGATTGGTTTGAGTGACACTAGTAAGGCACAACTCTGAGTGTGTCTGGAGTCTTTCCTCACTGACCCTTCAGTCAAATCCCCTCTGCTTCCTACCTCCCACCAAGTGAGCAACTTTCCTTCACCATGCCCTTCCACCATGATGTTTGTTTCAGAGCCAGCCAACCATGCACTGAAATCTTTAAAACCGTGAGCCAAAGTAAACTCTTCCTTCTTTGGGTTGTGTATGTCAGAAATTTTGTGCCAGTAACTAAAGGCTGATTAATACAAGAGGGAAGATACAATGTGTGTGTAGACATATCAAAGAATAGACCATGTCTGCTAAAAGCTTACAATATTGTTGAAGAGATATAGATGATAACAAAGGGTGACAAAATAATAGCCAGTTATTTAGTAAGAGCTTGGTAAAATGATACGAACAGGAATAGGATTACTAATGATTGTGACTCGAGTGTCAAGAGTGCTGAAAAGGAGACGTGTTGGTGGGTACTGGACAGAAGAGGAGCCCAATGTCAGTAAAGCTTCCCGGGGGAAGTAGTATGTTAAACTGTACTTGAAAATAAGACGGGGTCTAGGCAGGTGGATGGGAGAAGTGTTCCAAGCAAAGGTGTATTTGCTGCAACAGGAACTGCTAGTCAGTGGCTGTGACTGGAGTTAAATGAATGGATGGACAATAGTAGACTGTTTGTTATTGCTGTTGTAAATTAACACGTTTAATGACTTCAAACATATATTATCTTACAGTCCCAGAAATCAGAAGAACAAAGCTGGGAGATACTATAGAACAAAACAGATGTAAAATCAAAATATTGTCAACAAAAATAAGAAATATAGGATTTCCTTGAATTAAATAAAGTGTTTCTTCATCTTTTTGTTAAGGATTGAGTATGGCCATTCACCAGCATCCATGGAGGGTTAGTTCCATGGAGTTGTTAATTATTGCCCAACAGTACCAAAGTCCATGATGCTCTAGTCTCTTATAAAATGATACAGTATCTTCATATAACCTATGCACATCCTCTTGTATATTTGAAATCATTTCTATATTTAACTTCCTAATGCAGGGCTGAGGATTTAGCTCAGTGGTTCCATCGCCTGCCTTGCAAGTGCAAGGTCCCAAGTTTGATCCCCAGTAACCACATATAACAATATCAGATGTGGTGACTTACCCCCACCAGCAATCAGAACCACATAACACAGTGCTGGGTGCAGTGGCTCACACCTGTAATCCCAGCACTCAGAAAGCAGAGGCAGGAGGGTTGCTGTCATTTCGAGGCTGAGATCAGGACCAGTTTGAGCTACAAATGAGACCCTGTGACAAAAAAAAAAATCGTAATGCAATCTAAATGCTGTATAAATGCTTGTTTATTATTCAGGGTATAATGACAAGAAAACATCTGTACAGGTTCAGTACTGATCCAGTTGTTTCAAGAATATTTTCAAACTACAATTAGTTGAATTGGCAAATGGGGAACCCATGGATTTGGAGGAAGAGGTTGAGAAATTGAATTAAATTGAATCAAAATTGAATTTGAAGCCAGCCTTGGCTACATAATGAGTTCTAGGACAGCCTGCACTATATTGTAAGATCCTGTCACAAGAGTGTAGTAAGAGATGTGCCATGTGCAATGATAATTTAGAATATAATGAATTTTGTTTTTTCTTTCTTTTATTCTTCTTTCATTTTATTTCAAGTCAGCAGCTGAAACCCTTACTGACCAATTGTTTTATTTATTTATTTTATTTTATGCCCCCATGTGGGCATTGAGGCAAGTTTTTAGAAAAGGTGCATTATGGAGTATCTTAATACCCATGTTTATGTTTTAGGAGTACTTTTACTGATGAATTATTGGTTTGATTTGATGAGTTTTAGCATATTAAACAATGTATTTAATAGGCAAGTAAAATATCAATAAAATAAAGTATTAAATTTTAATATGTAATGAGTGTGTAGAATACACAGCAACATTTTAAGCATCTACTGTTAACCTGTTTATAAGATCTAAAAATAATAGAAATAAATTGCTATGTGAACTACAGTGAAGATACAAACAAAACTCTACATAGAAATAATCTCGGCTTCATTTTCCACACACGAGGCAGTCTTTACATATGACAGCAGCATGTTCCGTGCACAAATCTTGCTTACACTGATGGCATGTGAACTTAGCTCTCCTCTCCTGTTCGACAGATCATACTTATCCCCCCTCTTGTCTTCTTCTTTTGTCAGGAACTTTCTGTTTTCGTATACAGCATCTACTTAGCAGGGAAATGCAAATAGGTAACGATTGTTTAGAATAAACATCTATATTTTCTCCATCAACTGTTTGTTTCAAATAATAACAGCAGAATAGGGGCCGGGGAGTTAGCTCAGTGGTTCCGGCACCTGTCTTGCAAGCACAAGGATCTGGGTTCGATCCCCGGTAACCACATACCATACTGGGCGTGGAGACTCACGCCCAGCAGCAATCAGTACCACATACTACAGTGCCAGGCGTGGTGGTTCACGCCTGTAATCCCAGCACTGGGGAGGCAGAGGCAGGAGGATTGCTGTGATGTGAGTTGGAGGCTGAGCTCAGGGCCAGCCTGAACCACAAAGCGAGACCCTGTCTCAAAAAACCTAAAAAAAAAAAAAATAAATAAATAAATAAAAATAACAGCAGAAATAAATTCCTATGTGACAGGGTTTGCTAGACACACCTATAATCCCAGCAGTTGGGAGGCAGAGGCAGGAGGCTCTGTGAAAGTAGTAGGCCAGCATAGGCTACATAGTGAATTCAAGGCAGCTCTGAACTACATGGTGAGATTCTATTTCAAAAAAACGACCAATCAACCAATTAATTCCTATGTGAACTATAATGAAAATACAAATAAAGCTCTACCACACAAATAAACTTTACTTCACTTATCATGCCTAAATTGACCTTGAACTCACAAAGTCCTCCTTCCTCAGCTTCCTGAGTACTGGGATTACAAGCATGTGTCACCATATCCAGGACTCACTATCAATCTTACCACCACGCTGTAATAAATATCTATATGACTTTGTTTTTCTTAACATGTAAAAAGCCAGTGTTGTCTTTCTGAAATCCAAAGATTATTCTATACATTTCTGTATTGTGAACTTGCAATATTTTTTCAGGAATCTTGGCTTCGTTTTGTGAATACTTTTTCAGCTGGTCAACTGGTTTTCTTTTAGCAAATATAATATCAATGGGTAACTGTGTATCAGTTGTCGAATATGACGTTTGGATGACTTTTGGAAATAAGTGGAAGAAGTCTGTTCACAGAGTCATACGGTTTATTACTGCATGAAGAAAGACCTGGTGGCTGAGTTGTAGGATACATATGTTAATTCAAAGTATAAAGTCTCTTTGCACCTATCAGGGAATATATTTTTATACCATGTTTGCAGTTTTTTTGGCATATATTGCTAAAAGCTTCAACAACCACAAAATGATGCAAGTCATTCATCAATTGTTATGTATTGGGACAATGTATATATTGCTTGACAGTTCAAAACAAAGCTTTCAATAAATGAGCGAATAGCAGCCAAATTGTGGGATTATTTTTCTTTTTTGTTAGGTTTTTCTTTGTGTGTGTGTGTGTGTGTGTGTGTGTGTGTGTGTGTGTGTGTGTGTGTGTGTTGAGACAGGGTCTCAGTTTGTGTTTCAGGCTGGCCCTGAGCTCAGCCTCCAACTCACATCACAATCCTCCTGCCTCTGCCTCCCCAGTGCTGGGATTACAGGCGTGAGCCACCACGCCCGGCACTGTGGTATGTGGTACTGGTTGCTGCTGGGGTGAGTCTCCACACCCAGTATTGTATATGGTTACCGGGGATCGAACCCGGGCCCTTGTGCTTGCAAGACAGGTGCTGGAACCACTGAGCTGTATCCTCGGCCCTGGACCTGCTTTCTGACAGTACCCAGAATCCCCCTTCGCACATCTGGAAGACAGCACGGTTTGACTTGTGACAAACACGGCCAAAGAAAGTCCCGAAAAATATCCCTGAGTTCCATCTGTAATGTAGAAGGTGCAAACCCTCGTAGGACCTAAAGAGGGGACTCAGTGGGGTTATGGCAGTGACCTGTGGTAGCATGTGTCCACTGATAACCAAAATCCTGTGCCTTCTGTGCTCCCCATCATTCCCTGGAGTTGTGTGAGATTCCACAACTGTGACACAACCCTGAGAAGAATTGGAAAATGTAAGGATGTCTTAAGTTCATTCTTAAATCAGAGTCAGACTTAAGACTTGGTTCAATGTTAGGAATTCAGAGAGGGAGAGAGAGAAAGGGACAGACAGAGAAGGACAGAGAGAGAGAGAGAGAGAGAGTCTTTAAGTCTTAAATCTTTCAAGTCTTTATTCATATGCAGAATGAGAGAGAGACAGAGACAGAGAAAGTTATTGATTATACCCAAGTTTAGGGAGAAGGTGATGCTATAGTAATTAGATTTCTACTTCTCTATTCTATTCTAGGGAGAAATAATCAAAATTCTTCAACTCCTTTAATAGCATTATGAGTGGGACCAGTGAGAAGCTAGGTGTAGGTCTAGTCTAATAGGCAGCACCTGAGGGAGAAAGACAATAGAAACAAAATAGTTTATAGGGGCTGGGAATTGAGTTCAGTGGTACCATACTTACCTTGCAAGCACAAAGGCCAAAGTCCCATCCCCAGGACCTCAAAACAAAAAACAAAAAACAAAACATAAAAATAACAACAATAAAACCCAAGAAAATGCAAACATGGGATAAAGATACCTTAGTTATAGTGTAGTCTTTTAAATTAATTTTTGGATTTGATGTTCTAATGAACAATTGGAATTTTCAAGTCTTTATTCATATGCAAAATAGATTTGTTATGCTCATTTTTGTGCTGTTTTATGTACACTTTGGTAGCTAGCTCTTTATTGATTGATTGACTGGTTGTGTACGGAGGGTTGCACCCAGAGTCTTATGTATGTGCTTTCCAACTGAACTGCACCCACTAGCCTTCATGTAGTTTTTGTACCAGATATATGCTTTCTTAGAACAGTTTACCAGGGAGGAGTTCTTTTTCCTTTTTGATCACTCCTCGAAGAATCTGAGTGAAATTGCGATGATGTGTGCTGAGCTTGTTTCCTTTAAAGAAACATTTTAAGCTATTGATTTAATTCCTCTAAAACTAACAGAGCTATCCAACCATAGGCCATGCTCTCAAATCAATCCTGGTTAATTATTTTCTAGGAATGTATCCATTTTGACTAACTAACTGGGTGTGTTTGTGATCTTTATAATCTCTACTTTTCTAAGTTAGGTGCTTGTTTTCCATTTATCATTTTATTTTGGTGATTCATTCTCTCCCTCCCTCCCCCGTCTCTCCTCCCCTCTCTCTCCCTCTCTTCCTCCCGCCCTCCCTCCCCTCCCCCGGAAGTATGTTTATTCTTCAAGTTTTTCCCCAAGGGACCAATTTTTTTCTCTTGCTCTTCTCTGTGTGTCATCGTTTTTTCTATGTCACTTACACTCTATTTTTAGTATTCTTCTGCTTTCTTTAGGGTTAGTCTAATGGTTGTTGAAAAATGTCTTATTAATTTGTATTTTTTTCTCCTAATATAACTATTTATGACTTTAAAATTTCCTTCAAAGCAAAGATGTAAGCCACCTTGTGTTGCTGAGGATTGAATTTAGGGCTATGTGCATGCTGGATAAATGCCCAGCTCTTTTTCCTTTTCCTTTGAAGACAGGGTCTTTCTAAGTTGCCCAGGCTGGCATAAAATGTGATTCTTGTGCTTCAGCCCCCAAGTTGCTAGAATTACAGATGTGCCACCACATCTGGCTAGACCCCTTTTATATTTTATTTTATTTTATTTTTTAAAATCTTTATTGGTACATTACATATACGCATCATGATTGCACTCCATAATGGGGATTTGTACCAGTATAAGACATAACTTAATTCTCATTTTTTCCCATAACCCTACCCACCCTACCACCCCCCCATATACATAAAATTTGTTTCCTTACTTTTTTCTTACAATCTCATCATTTTCCCCCCTTCTTCCTATTTTACATTGAGCATTTTCTATTTCACAGTATATAATATACAATTCTAGGACTCATTTACATCTTTATTTTCTCATACCAGAGAAAAGATGCGATATGTACCTATTATGAGGATATCCTCAAGGTATGTCCATTTAAGTATAAATGATTCAAACTTATAATTTTTTATGGCAGAGTAATACTCCATTCTGTAGAAGAACCACAGCTTTTTTATCCATAGACCCCTTTTTAAAATATTCATTATTATCCTTATTTTTCATATAATAACATTCTCATTATGAGTTTCTTAGCAGTGTTTCAGAAGATACATAGGTGGTGATCATCATGAAGGATCTGGTATTTCACCATACTTAGGATCTAAGAAGTGATCCTGCTACCATTCATAGAAAATGACGGAAGATTTGAGGCTTTTCAGTCAGAAGTAAAAGTTTTTAAAACATGCATAAGCAGCAGTCAGTTTATCAGCATTTTCACTTGTCCACATTCCAGTTGTCATAGGGTAATGTGAACACAGCCTGGTGGAAGCATTGAGAAGCTGTGCTACAGCAGAGGAACCTAGTGTCTAAGTAACTCCGGTCTTTCATATCGGTCAACAAACATCCTTTCTCTTTGCTCTGGAAGGAATTAATATCTCAATTTTGTCTGCTGTAGAAATATCTTTGAAAAGATAACCTGGAAAAAAAAAAGCCAATTGGTATCTCTGCTCACAAGACTTGTAGAAATATGAAACCCACGAAAAATCATCTTCCAACAGTTAATATCCTTGTTAATTATTTTTAGTCTTTTAAATTTGAGTTGTCAGAGAAAACAGTACATATGATACCTATGCTTTGAAAGTTGTTAATTTTGTGGGCTGGTACATGTTTCGATTTTTTTCCTCTTAGTTATAAAATAAATTTAAATAACAATACATATCCTCAAAGTCTTGGATAAAAAACTTCACATACGCCAACTAGCTTAAATTTTTAAATTTATTTTCAGATTTCCTACACCCTTCTTGAATTTTGCTTCTTTAGCTTATCAATAATTGCCAGAAGTATAATGAAATCTATTTGAAGGCACTGATTTATTGCTCACTATTTTTTTCAGCTCTATCAATTTCACCTCTACATGTGTTGAGGTGATTTTGTTAAGTTTTCCATAGTTAAAACTTTTGGGCAAATATAACATTATTATGTATTGACTCCTCACCTTAATTATGCTTTCTTTGAGGAAATCTATTTTGTCTGATAGAAATATAAATAGTTTTCCTCCTTATATTTGCTTAATATAACTTCTGACCTTTCACTTTCAACTTTTTCATGCCCTGGATGCTATAGGTATGCCTCTCAAAAGAAGATATGTTGTATTATGTTCATTATTCTTATTTTCAAGTGATTATTTTCTGTATTGTAATTTTTAAAAATTGAAGATGGAACCTCTGCAAGTAGTTTTCTTCCGAAATGGCCTTTCGGTGCAGATACATTGATGTCTTGGTCTGTTGGCTCATATGTTTTGGAACACAGCTCCTCCACCCTGGTTATGGGGAAGGGTCAGAGGGACTAGATCTCAGACTGTGTTAGCTGAAGTGAATTAAGAGTCACAGAGAGAACTATGTCCCTTAAGAAGACCCACATTTAATTCCTTCTCACTGTACCAAGCTTTCTCATAGTTTTCTGCATATCTGGACAATCTTTCTCAGAGATAAATTTTGCCTCAGGGTGTGGCACTCACACTCAACATCTTAACTGATATTAAAACTGGAACTTGGGGACTTATTTTGTAGAAATAAGGTTGTATGTATGTATATATGTATGTATGTATGTATGTATGTATGAATGTATGTATGTATGTTTTGCGGCATGGGAATTGAATCCAGAATCTCCCTCCTGGTAGGCAAGTGTTCTACAACTGAGCTGAATCCTCAGCCTAGGAATAAGCCTTATAGTTGCATTTATTCATCTTTTCTTTACAAAGAGTTTGAAATGTTGAAGCTGCTGATAGGGTGTCTGGAATGTGCACAAGAACTGATTACATTACATATATTATTGCAGCTGAAATCATTTAAGGAAATTGCATTATGGTAGCATTTAGTTTCTCTGTATTTAAGAAAAATTAACTTGCACAGTTTTGTTCACAAGATATATAATTAAAACAAAATCTAGGTGCTTTTTTTACTATACACATAAACTCTTTCCAATTAGAAAGACTTCATAAACAAATGCAGATGTATTTAGTTACATAAATATTGTAAAAGATTCAAGAGTCTCAGTAATCAATAATACACCTTCAGGCCATAATAAGATGCTCTCATATATTAATCAAATCAGCTAAAAATAACTTCTTTTTTTGTTTTGTTTTGTTTTTGAGACAAGGTCTCACTATGTAGTTCAGGCTGGACCTGAGCTCACTATGTAGCCCAAGCAAGACTTGAACTCACAGCAGTCCTCTTGCCTCTGCCTCTTGAGTGCTGGAATTACAGGCGTGAGCCACCACATCTGACACTGTGGTATGTGGTACTGATTGCTGGTGGACGTGAGTCACCATGCCTGGAATTGTTGTATGTGGTATACAAGGGATCGAACCTGGCCCTTATACTTGCAAGGCAGGCACTGGAACGATTGAGCTAAATCTCTGGCCCAATAGCTTCATTTCTGGGGAGATTTCTATGTTGGGGCAGTGTGCAAAAGAAGATCGTTAGAAAGTAAACTTACAGTATGGGCAGAAAAATAAATTAGTCAAAAACTTTAGGAATAATATGAAATAAAAATACAGAATGTAAAATATTTATCATATTTAATTTCTGACAATGCATCTTAAAGGATTAATTATATATAGTGGATGTGCAATTTTAAAATATATTAATATAATTTTACTTCTTTTTTCGTTTCTTTTCTTCCTTCCTTGCTCCCTCCCTCCCTTCCTTCTTCCCTCCTTCCCACCCTCCCTCTCTCTCTCTTTTTCTTGGTACCAGGGATCAAACTTATGACCTTATGCTTTGAGTCAGGCACTAAACTAAACCCTGAGCTAAACCCTGGCCCTATATTTATATATTTATGACATTTTAAATTGACCCGATGGATGTATGAGTGTAGTGTTTGAGAGGAGGTGGGACTGTTTTTAGTAGAAATGCAAGGATTAAAAGTAGTCAGTTTTCAAGTTTTAAAAAATATTTTTATTAAACATATATTATAGTTAATATGTAGTAAGTGTCTATATTAATGGGATTTAGTATATTTCAGCACATGATTTTAGCATGCATTGATCAAGGCAATTAGCATTTTTCTTTCCTCTTATCATTTCTATTTTTAAATGTTTTTTATTTAGTTTTTTGAGACAGGATCTCATTTTGTAGTTTAGGCTGGTCCTGAGCTCCACCTTGAACTCAGCAGTCCTCCTGCCTCTGCCTCCCATGTACTGGGATTACAGGCATTGTGGTATGTGGTATGTGATTGCTGGTGGGTGTAAGTCACCATGCCCAGCATTGTGGTGTGTGGTTATTGGGAATGGAATTGAGGCCCTTGCGCTTGCAAGGCAGGTGCTGGGAGCACTGAGCTAAATCCCTAGCCTCCCCTTATCATTTCTTTATGTTTGAGCTGAAAATTTTTGAATTGAAAAGCTTTCTCGGTTGGTCTGATCATCACATTAATGAAAATAAATGTTATATAAATGTAAAAAGAAAAAGCACATAAAAATTTTGCAAAGAAAAAGACTATAAATTTGTATAATTTCTTCAGTGTGCTATTTTAATTTTTATTGACAAATAACAATTGCATATATTATAAAAAGATTTTTTAGGGAGATGTTGGACACCAAACCCAGGGTTTATATAAGTACTAAACTACATCGCCAGCCCTTCCCCCTTTCTGATGTTTTGAGATACGCTCTCACCAAGTTGCCCAGGCTGAGTTCAAATTTACAATCTTTGTCCCTCAGCGTCTCAGAGTGCTGGGATTACAGGCATGCAGCCCATGCCAGCTATATATGTTGTATATTTATTAAGTACAAAGTGATGTTTTGATATATCTTTACATAATAGAGTGATCGAGTCAAGCCAATTAACATCTCGATAATCTCACATAAATGTGGTAAAACATTTAAAAACTGTTCTGTTAGTAATTCTGAGCATAGAATGTATTATTAATTGTAGTCAGCATTCTGTGCAATAGATCACTTGAGCTGGTTCCTGTTGTCTAACTGAAACTTTGCTCCCCTTCATTAGCGTCTCCCCTTTCCTCATCTGTCATCCCTTGTCTAGGTCCTAGTAACAGCCATTCTTCTCCCTACTTGCATGAATTCGCCTTTCTTTACCCTTTGCACATTGTTCGGACCAGGGATCTTTAGGTCAAACAGGAAGGAATTCATTATAGAGTTGTGGGAAGAGATGAAGAAAAGGACTCTCTTATGAGCTTTCAGGAGCATCTTTCACAGGTTAGCTAGAGAAACAACCTGGCCATTAGACAGCTGTTGCCTCTTCCAAGATCAGGAGACTCCTGGCTTGAGAATCAGGTTATTTTTGTTACCATCATGGCCAACATGGTCAGGAAAGTGCTGCCGGGAGTGCCAGAGCCGGTTCATTTCTGCTGTGAGCCACACAAGCAAAATGAATGTCTCCTGTGCTTCTCCCAGCTTTATAACTGGGTCTTGGAACCTTTGATAATGCTGCCACAAAAATCCAAATGCCCAAAAGACTACTTTGCACCAGAACAGTAAAGAGAACACAAGTCCAGCCTCTGCCTTGCTTGTACCTTCCAAATTTTGCATGGATGAACTTGATTGCTTGGATTTGAGTCAAACCCAGGATTCCACTTTCAGGGAAGCCTAGGAAATTTAGCTGATGCAGAACAGGAGAGCACACGAAAGGGTGGGTGTTGAATGCCGTGTCGTTATACTGTCACATATACCCAAATTCAGGCCAAGTACCACATGGTAGCATTTAATTAGAAGGCATTGTGGAGGTGGATGCTGAGACCACTGATTTCCTACCAACCCATTGGAAGTACATCACTGGGCTCCTGATTGAGCTCAGGAGTATAGAGAGATGGAGCTCTATGAAAGTGTGTGTACCCGTGGAGCAGCCCTTAGCCAACAATAGCTGAAGAATTCATTAACATCAAAGTCTAGCCCCTTGTCTCTCACTGGTACAAACTCTAAGGCAACATGCTTCAGTTGCCCCACAGGATGAGGCAGAGACCATCCTCCTAAGGACTTTGTCTAGAATTGTAGTCTTGTTTGCTTCCCCCACTTTCCTCTCCTGTTGTTCTGTTCCTGCTTTTTGAAAAATCAGTTTATTCTAAGCCCACTTTCCTAAGAAATCATTTAGCCATGGGATTTTTCTTGAGATCAAACCTAGAATCTGACCCCTGCTAGTGTAGTGCTATATCATAGAGCCACATCCCTAGCCCCAACCCGCAAATGCCTCATCCACCATTTTTTTAAGTGTCCTTGAGAAAAAGTCGGTATGTATAGATCAAATGTGTCTAAGAGGAAAAGTAGAAAGGCAATCACTTCATGACTAGGAAGCTTATGAGGTTGTAGGAAGGGCATGAATGCTGGATATGGGAGAGTCGGTGATCTCCCTTCTTTAGCCTTGCAGTTTGGAACAGGAAACCGTGATAGATCAAGTTGTCTTTGTCCTTATCCGCAGAGGACACAGTCCAAGATCACTCTGGATGCCTGATACTGCACATAGTCCTTATTCCTGTGTATACTGTTTTCCTGTATGTACCTACTTATGATGCAATGTAACTTACAAATGAGACATGGAAAGACAGTAACAACAATAATTAATAAAATGCAGTAATTATAGCAGTCTTTTGTAAGAAATGTTATTTAAAATTTGTGAATTGTTTATTTCTGAAAAAATTTATTTAAAAATTTCAGACTTGAGTTGACCATGTGTAACTGAAACCATGGAAAATGAAACTGCAGATCAGGGGAGATCAGTGCCTTGCAGATCAGCTCACTCAGCACCCACTGCAGCCACATTCTGGCTTACCTTCTAGAATCGAAGCTGCTCATGTAAAAAGTATGCATCTCAGATTCCTGTGCCTCTAGAGTTCTGCACTTGACCCAGTTTCTTAGCATCGTCTTCAGCATGAAAGCAGCGACATGAGCTAATGTTTGTATATCGGAAGAGAGGACCCTAAGGAGAGCAGAGGGGCCAAGGCATTTGATCCTCAGCCATGATGGTGTGTCTGGTAGCCAGTGTCAGTAAGCTTGAGTGGAGGGTGATTGGGATGTGTGTTTTTCCAGGTTGCCCTACTTCCTGCTGCTTTGGTCCTGGGAGTACGATTCTTAGATCGATTCTTTATGTTCTCAGACTGTTTACCTCACAACTTTAATATACGTTTTATGCTTAAATTAGTTCGTAGATCCTGTCATCTGCAACTAAGGGTTCTTCTCTGAAAGAGAAAGATACCATTAAAGCTGAGATGGGGTTGTTTCCCACTTGCCCCAAAAACAGGAAACAGGGGAGTAGTCGGGCAGAAAGAATTAGAGCTACCACTCATTATTAAAGGGGAACAAGAAATTCCTGTCTACCCCAATAGTTTGCCTAAAATCTAATTGGGTGGTATGCCAGACTGGGGGACTGTGGCACTGAGGTATGTAATTGAATGGCAATCATAGCACAACCTAGATGATGAAAATGGCCGCAAAAGTTTTGTTTCCTCTCTTCACGCTCTTTGATAGTGTACTCCTAGGCTTACTTCAGCCAGTGCAACATCAGCAAACATGTAAACCACAGAATAAAAGCAAATACACATGGAACTTGTCCTCTATCTGCTTTCAGAACCCAGTTTCGATAAGAAAAAGTGCAGCTAGCCTATCAGACAAAGGACATTTGGACTAGTAATACCCTTTGTCCTGGTCAATCACAAGACATGTGGATGGTGAGATCAGTGACACCCTCATTGACCTGATGACTAACAATAGGTATGGGAGAAAGCCCAGAGGAAAGTGCTGGAGCCTGGCGCAGACATGGAGCTGGCCAGCAGAGTCATGAGCCAGCTAGTTTCGAACCAGGAAAATTTAGGGTGATTTATTACATAGCTAAAATTAACTGACACATATCAAGCATTTCTTAGGTATCACTGAGCCGGATTGTCAAGGGGAACAGTACACAAATTCCATCAGCCAGAGTCATCAGAAGCAGATGCCAGAAGAACCACTCAGGGAGGGACCAGATCAACACCGTCTTGTGGGCACCATCTTCCCCTGGTGCCATGAGACAGACTTCTTTGAAATGACAACAGATGATGGTCTGAAAGGTGTTCTAGTGGAAAAACAGTTATGAATACATAGTTCACACACAGGCACTCGGTATATTTCATTTAAACTGGTTTGTGTTTATATGTTCTCATTGGTTCTTGTACGTTAAAGCTACTTCCAAAGCTGAAGTATATGGTTGTCAATTCAGGAGCCCTCTCTTAACTCCTCTGTAAGTTCTCACAGCTGTTAGCGTCACTGTTTGTTGATGCTTTGTGACCTCTGCTTTGTGAGTTGCTTTTACTAGAGGGATACCAAAGCGTGGTGCATGCCCCCATGTTTTCTAGCTTTAAAAATTCATCTAGATTATCAGTACAGGCAGGTTTTCTTCTAAAGACTTCAAAATCTTTTCAAATGGGGAGCTGAGTTCAAAAGATTGTCATCACTCTGTACTGAGAATCACTGTTGTCTTTCTGTGACTGGGGGTTTTGGTATCAATTGCAGATCTTTATGATTGATATTGGGTATCTATAATTTCCAGCTGCTGTAGCATTAATTAGTCATCTTTGGTACCTTTGTTACTGTGTCACAGTCACTGTGTTTCTTTCCATCCTCAAAATGAGATATTTCCCATGAGCTCCTTCATCTCTTATGCAAATAAACTTCTGACCACCTGTTCCAACAATTAGCCAGACAAGCCTGTCTTCCTGATTGGTTTTTATCTTATGCCAGGTTTTTATCGGTTGTTATTGCTGCTGCTATGGCTACTCTCAGTGAAACACTGGTTATATATGTATAGTGCAATTTCCAATCAATGAAGTCACCAGATGTTCTCTAAAATCTGTGAGGGAAGTATTATCACTTTATGAGAGTTTTGGTTTCCACTTTGAAAATTCTTGTGATGATCATAGTCATAAAGAGGATGAGAAATATGAGATGAGGCAAAGATTTATACTCCCTCTAATTGAGAGAAATATGTGTGTATGTATGTATGTATGTATGTCTGTGTATGTATGTGTGTATGTATGTGTATGAAAATATTTTTTTTGTTTTGTTTTGTTTTTGTGGTACTGGGGATCGAACTTAGACCCTTGTGTTTCCAAGGTAGGTGTAGTACCACTTGGCTAAATCCTCAGCCATCTCCTGAGAATTTTGATTGATAAAAACCTATGCTTCATTGAATATCTCAAATGACAAATACATGTCTTTGTTTTTTCTTTATTTCTGGTTAATTTGATTATTATTATAAAATTATTGCCTCAAATGAATCCAGGCTTGGATGGCTCCTGGGCACAAACACTATGGTAAGAGGATATCGCAGAAGAAAGCTGCTCAACTAAAGGCAGCCAGAAAGAAGAGGGTAGGAAAAGAGCACCAGAGCGAAAGGGAGCAGGGACCAGATACAGTTCCCAATGTCACACCCCTATGATACATCCAGAAGCGCGTTTTATTAATTTGTCAGGCATCTCTCAAATTGATCAAGTTGACTATCAAAATTAACTATCACAAGATCTTAGGAAGTAAAATCAGTGCTCCTTTGTATTGTAAACTCACATTACTACTGGGCTGTTGAGAAACTATCCAGTTCATATCTGCAGGCAAGGTTGTAAACAACTCATGGAATTGTGAAACTATTTCTTAAAACACTTCCGAGCAATTTCTAATATCTTTCAACCTTTAAAATGAAATTTTTCATGTTCAACATTATTGATCATCCAAGAGATGAGAATTAAAAGAATGCTGAGATTCCATCTCACTCCAGGAAGAATGGCTAGAATCAAGAAATCAATCAACAACAAATGATGGCACAGTTGTGGGGATAAAGGAACCCTTCTCCACTGTTGTTTGGAATGTAGACTGGTACAACCACCGTGGGGATTCCTGAAAAAGGAGTAGATGTTCCATTTGACTCTGCTATTCCCCTTCTGGGCATCTTCCCAAAAGAAGTAAAAGCATCATACCACAGTGATATAGGCAAAACTACGTTTATAGCAACAGTTTGCAATAGCTACATCTTGGAAACAGCCCAAATACCCATCAACTGATGAATGAATAAAAAAGATGTGCTTTTAAAAAATATAATGGAGTACCAGTCAGACATGAAGATAAACTTGGGACATTTATAGCTAAATTGATACAGCTTGAGACTATACTCTTAAATGAAATAAATTGGACACGTATGTGTAAATATCACATTGTCCCCCTAGGATGATAAACTGAAAGGCTAAATGAGGACCAGAATGTGTAATAGATAATAGGAAATTGGGAGAAACAGTTCAAAAGGAAAAAGGAAACTCTGAAGGTGGGACGGTGGAAAAGAGAAAAAAAAATCGATAAAAGAAGGAAAAATGGAAACAAAGCTTTTGTGCATAAGGAACGGAGGGAAGGAGAATGGGAGAAAAAGAGTTATCATGTTATGTGATGTACAGGTACAAACTCCCTTTGATGAATGTGATTGTTATGTATATTTAAATTGTACCAATAAAATTAATTTAGCAATGTTAAAATGAATTTTTTGTAATATATAATGACTTGAAAATTTACTTAAATTTAAACCAGTTGCCTCTTACATTTACTAAGTAAGCACAGTGAACAGTTATTCTATTGGGATGCTTCTCAGTCTCCTAAGCATTGACTGTGATTGATGCTTTTTATTTATTTATTTATTTATTTATTTATTTATTTTTTTGAGACAGGGTCTCACTTTATAGTTCAGGCTGGTCCTGAGCTTAGCCTCCAACTCACAGCAATCTCCTGTCTTTGCCTCCCGAGTGCTGGGATTACAGGCGTGAGCCACCTGCCCTGCACTGTGGTGTGTGGTACAGACTGCTGCTGGGCGTGAGTCTCCACACCTGACATTGTAGTATGGGGTTACCGGAGAATGAACCGGGATCCTTACACTTGCAAGGTAGCTGCCAGAACCACTGAGCTAAATTTCCAGCCCTGTCATTGATTTTTAAAAGAAATATATCAGGGAAATGCACTAACTTTATTTTGAGGCAACTTTTCCTTCCTTCATTTTGAATATTAAAAAATAGCTGCACAGGTTCCATTCATGTGGTATAAGGGCCAAATAGTTAATTTCTGAATGTTTCCTTTTTGCCCTTCATCATGTCTTTTCCTGATGGTCAAAGGCCTATGGAAATCAGGTAAAATGACCAAAATGTGTGAGGCAATAATCAAAACTCCATAAAAGAGCTCTGTCTATCCTGGTTTCTAATACCTTTACTATGTCTTGCAGAGACTTCTTTCTTCTCATGTTTTGCATAATGGAATTTTATTACATGTTACCTAAAGAGGAAAAGAAAAGGGTAAGGGAGAAGCTGTCTATTACTATTTGAGTTCTTATTGAAGTGTTACCAACCATCCATCTAAAATGATTTCTTATGTCTTTCTCTAAGTTTGTCCATTATGCAATATTGATTTTTAGTAAAAAATAAACTTAAAGGTCTTGCTTGGAGATATGGCCCAATATATTTCATGGGTTGACACAATTATTTTTGAAGGACTGAGCTCATTCATTTCTTCATTATTGCATTTATTCACTCACTGAATAAATTGGGGTTGAATTTTTCTCGCCATTACACACTGCTCTACATAGTATAGTGAGCAAAGCCAAGGAGATTGATGTGGACAGTCAAAACATAAATAAATATATAAATCATAATGAATGTCAAAGATGTGAGCAGGATGTTAGAACAAATCATGAATATTCTATGAATTCTGTTTAGATGGGGTGACTGCTTTGTCTATTATGAGTCAATCCATTGACTCCTAATGTAGAAGCCTTTTAAGGCATGTATGTGGTTATTAAAGTGTATTCTGCAAGAGGTAAACCTCTCAGAGAGAGGTAATATGATATATCAAGCTCTGGAACTAAATAAAGTTGAGTTTATTTGAAATTTGTGGCCATAGAAAATTTAAACACATGCATATACCTTCAGGACATATTCATAAGTGAAATAAATAGGTCACAGATGAATAAATACCATATCTTTTCTCTGATATGAGAAACTGAAAATGTAAATGAGTTCTAAAATGTATGTTAGATATTGTACAATATAAACTATTCAAAGAAAAATGAGGAAGGGGTAAGTAATGAGGGGAAAGAAAAAATTGTGATGGTGATAAAAAAATGAAAACAAAACTTATGTATTTAGGGGTTGGGGATTGTAGGGTGAGTAGGGGAGTGGGAAAGAAAAGAAAATTTAAACACTTATGAAACTTCATAGGTAGCAATACTTCTTGGCATTATTTGGGGTTATTCAGATTCAGAGTTTAGATGTCCCCCACGGACCATATGCCAAAGGTTTTATTACCAGCTGATGGTGGTGGGAAGGGGAATGGAGACAAGTTACAGTGAACTGCAACCTCTGAAACCATGAGCCAAATAAACTTTTCTTGAAGTTGTGTTTTTCAAGTATTTTGTGACAAAAAGCTAATATAGTAATTAAATAGATAATTCTAATGAAATAATTAAATAGATAATTCTTTCCTATTCTTTAAATTCTTCTCAATAAATAGACGAATTATCTCCTTTTTTTTTTTTTTTAAGATTTTTTGAGACAGGGTCTCGCTTTGTGGTTCAGGCTGGCTCTGAGCTAAGCCTCCAACTCACATCACAGCAATCTTCCTGCCTCTGCCTCCCGAGTGCTGGGATTACAGGCGTGAGCCACCACGCCCTGCACTGTAGTGTGTGGTACTGATTGCTGGTGGGGTGAGTCTCCACGCCTAGTATGGTATGTGGTTACCGGGGATCCTACCTGGGCCCTTGTGCTTGCAAAACAGGCGCCGGAACCACTGAGCTAAATCCCCGGCCCCGACGAATTATCTCTTAACATATGTATTCACTCATTTGCAGCATTTTGTCCATCCACAATACACTTCATAGGTGCATGTACTAAAACATTTAAATATCTTTATTTCCTGTGTGAAAAATTGAAGGTTGGACAGTTTTCATGATTTTGCCAATGTGAAACTGGCTCAGCACATCAGCTCCAAGCTTTCTTAACACAGTGGAAAGAATTTGGAGCAAGCTGAAGTCCAGGGCAGTATCATGTTCATCCTTGATTACATTGTGATTATCCTTGCACATAAGGGGACTTAATCAGAGTTTGGAAACTAGCCGTATAAATACCTTTCTTCTTCTAGTCCTTGAACAACTAAAGAAAGCCAGAAGAGGAAAAATATTTCACAGCTTTCATTTTTAATGCAACAGGAAGATAAACAATTCTTAGACTCCAAATTACATTTATATAAATTTACGTAAATGGATCACATTTTATGCATGTTTGTAAGCTTAAAAGAGAAAGTTTATATTGCATATGTTGTATAGAAATAAGTGAAAAGAATAAGAGGTTGAGGATGATAAGGACCAAAAGTGGGAGCTCTTAGGAAATTCCAGAAAAAGTAGAAGTAAGGAAGGTACATGGGCAGGAATTGGGTCAAAGAGCCAGGTCCAGAGGCTCTTAGAAGCCAAGAAGCTCTTAGACGCATTAGAAAAGTAGAGTTGAAGCTATGCAAAGAATCACACAAATAAATCAAAATTACTGGAGGCAGCTTGTCTCCTCAGTAGTCAAGATTAAGTCTTTTGATTGTGAAGCTACCCTTCCTCCTTCTCCTTCTCACAACCCATGCCAGAGGAATAGAGTGGAAACAGCTGACCCAGGAGAGGGCATCCTATTTAAGGGGTAATGCTCCAGGAACAGGCAAAAAGACACCACACAAAATATTTTTGATGGGGCAGTAAATCTTACTAACACAGGGAGAGGAATAACTAGAAGGATGTTGGCTTAGAACCAATGAAAATTATGACAGATGTAACTGGTACTTGCACCATCCCTTTGAATCCCAAGCTCCTGAACATGTGGATGGCTTGTTTTTGGAAGCCTTTGTGATTCCCTCATGATGTCTTTCTCTGGCTTCATTTTTTCCACGTGCAGCACAAGCTGAATGCCAGGGAATTTACATTCTCAAGAATAGCCACCCCTTTGGATTTAACTCAGTGGCATAGCACCTGCTTCACAAGCACAAGGTCTTGTGTTTGATCCCAAGTACCAAAAACAAACAAACAAACAAATAATGAGGAATAGCCAGCCCTCAACCAGCAACAGATAGGAACTGTCCCACCTTTGGGAGCATGAGGATCAGTGCTGATATGAGTTCTACACCCCTATTTCTCAGAATGATCTGAGATCTTCTCATAAATGCAGAATCTCAGGGCCCATCTCAGATGTGCTAAATGAGAACCTGTATATTTTAAGAGGAAATGAGATGATTTATATACACTTTAAAGTTTGAGATTCCCTGTTAAATAATCCCCAGCAAATTTGAAATATGTTTGTCCACAGAAGTAACCTGTTCACTGGTGCACTTACAGATGGCTGCCATCCTATCTTTCTCTTGATTGGCCAGCCTGACACCATTTTCTTGGGATCATCTTCCAAATGATTGACTTGCTCCCACATAATTACCTTGGGTGATTTTGTTGTTGCTGTTGGAACTTGACCGATGATAGTGACCAAGTATTTTAAGATCCAACACGGGGAAGCTATGATGATGAGAAATTAAAAAAATAATAAAAAATAAAAAAAACCCTGAAAATGACTGATTCTCTAAAAGAGTCACAATAAAAGGATATAAGGACTCAGGAAAAAGATGAATAAACATGATTATCATGATGATAGACCTTCTGGTAAAGAAGTAGTAGAATATAGAAATGAACATAGGAAACCTAATGAAGTAGAGATGAAGAAATAGTTAAAGAGATTGGAAAGAGACTAGTAGCCATAGAATATAGGCAAAGGATATCAGTAATATATTGGTGTTCCTAGGGGAAAAAAGGTATGGAGTGGGACAAACACTTAAATATGTAATTCAAAAAACTTTGCTGAAACAAAAGATAATTTTTACACTGTATTGGCTAGCGTTCCTGTTGATGGTGCAAAATCCCCAAAGCCACATTAAAGGAGGAGAGCTTTAATTTGGTTCACAGTTTCAGGGGAGTCAGGCCATGGTTGGCTGGCTTCAAAGCAGAAACATAATTTTGGACGAGTACAGCTAAACAGAATTGCTTAATTTATGGTAGCTGCGAAGCAGAGCAAGAGAACAATGCCAGAAAAAAGTGGGCCAGGGGCACATATAGAACCCAAGATCCACTCCAACACCTATAAGTGTGCTTTACTAATCCCTAGACGTTTCTTAATCCAAGCAAGTAAACATATCACAATTAGCAGCCATATAGTGTGTACTAGGAAAATAAAAATGACTAAGAATTGTCTATGCTAAAACATGTCCTAGTAAAGTTATTGGGCCTTAACAATTAAAAGAAAATCTGTTGTGTAACCAGGCAAGAAGATATCTTTTCTCCAGCTGCCTTGTATTTCCCCAGTTTCACTCTAGGCCAAAACTGAATGCAAGCTTTCTTACAAAATATTGAAAGAATAAAAGAATGAGATAAGGATTTTTCTGTCTGGCCAAGCTGCCCGTCATGTACATGAGCAACAGAATATAATTAGAGTATGTAAACATAAGGGAGTATTGTTATCACAACCTTCTCTTGAGAAAAATATAAGAAAATGAACTTCAGCCAACAAACAGCCTAGCAGAGACAGAACTAGTAATGAGCACCAAATATATGTTAACTGCTAAGTGAAGACTAAAACACATGTGAGGATTAGAATGGCAGATGCGAATACAAATGAATGTGTCCAGACAAGGTTTGAAATTATGTATTTAAAAATACTATGAGAAGGGCCAGAAATATAGCTCAGTGGTTCCAGCACCTGCCTTGGGGCCTGGGTTCAATCCCCAGTAACCACATAGAACAATGCCAGGCCTGGTGACTCATGCCCAGCAGCAATCAGTACCATATACCACAGTGCTTGGCGTGGTGGCTCACGCCTGTAATCCCAGCACTTGGGAGGCAGAGGCAGGAGGATTGCTGAGTTCAGGACCAGCCTGAGCTACAAAGTGAGACCCTGTCTCAAAAAACAAACAAATAAACAAACAAAAACTATGAGAAGAACTCTTGAGGGTTGCTTTAACGGAGGGGCCAAATATGTCATTTGGACTTCCCAATAAAAATTACAGAAATATAAACACATATCAAACCACACAAAGCAAGCATCAAGAAAGATAATGCTGTTTAAGGAAAAAAAAAATGCAAAGTATATAATGGTGGCTACTAGGGGTGAAGGAAAAGTGGAAGACGTAGATAGAAAAATATATCAAATTTCAGTTGCATAAGAGGAATAAATTTATATCTACAGTAAATCCCCAATTTATGAACAAGTTCCGTTCTGGGAGAATGTTCGTAAATAAGAATCGTTTCTGTCTGACAAAGTAAACCTTAGCACTCCTGTGAAAGTTCACAATTCAAATATTTGTAATAGAAGAATTATTGTACTGCACATCACAAGTTAGCAGTAATACACTGTATTCTTGAAAATTGCTGGAAAATTGTTTGAAAGTTGCTTTTAATTATTCTCACCATGAACATATGTAAGGTAATGCATGTGTTGGCTTGAGTTAGTCACTTCACACTGTGTGTGTGCTGTATAAATATACATCAAAATATCATGTTGTATTCTATGAACCTACACAATTTTAATTTATCTATTAAAAATACATTCTTAACAAAGAAACATTGGTAATGGCTGAGGATGTAGCTCAGTGGAACAGTGCTTGCTTGCCAGTACCTAAAGAAAGAAAGAAAGGAAGGAAGGAAGGAAAAAGGGAAGGAAGGAAGGAAGAGAAAGATGAATTGTGTTATTCAATTGAATATGTCATCTGAATTACTGCTTATGTCTGAATTCCTGCTTCTAACAATCAACTTTTCCTGAGTTAAACTGTATCTGAATATTCTTTAATAACAAACTAAATCATTAGGGATGAACTATTTCATTGTAATTTGATAGGTTAGAAGATTCAGTAGTGTAAATATTATGGTGTAATTGAGGCCACAGTCTGATTTGATGAATAAACAAGAGTTTGGCCCATATGCAACATTATATGAGATATAAACCACAGGGCTCCACATTATTGAAAGAATGAAAGAGCAATTGAAATGGCTTTCTCATGCAAGTGCTTTCTTTTATGAAACCCTATGCATAAAGTAATTATGAAGTGCTCTCCTATGACATTATAGATTCTCCTTCCACAGAAGGATGAACGTTAGCTACAGGGTACAAAATAGAAAGAGGGTGCTCATCACTCTAGCATATAATGATTTCAACAATTGTGCTCATTTAGAGTGCACCATAATTAACCTCATAAAATTACTTTGTGTTAAGCTATCTCATGGAAGGAAATATTCAAAGAATGAGGGCCTTTCCATGTAGAATGCATATCTAAATTACCATTAAGGAATTATCTTTTAGTTTCTTTTTTTTTTCTTTTTCTTTTTTTTTTTCTTTTTTGAGATAGGAAAAGTAGTTTCCTGAACTAGTAGTTCAGGCTGGCACTGAACTCACTATGATGGCAAGCCTGGAACTCACATCAGTCCTCCTGTTTGTGCTTCCTGAGTACTGGGATTACAAGTGTGTGCCACCACGCCTGGCGTTGTGATATGTGGTTATCAGGGATCAAATCCGGGCCCTGGCACTTGCAAGGCAGGTGTCAGAACCACAGAGAAAAATCCCTGGCCCTCATTAAGGAAATTCTTAAATTTAAATAGCTTATATAGGTATCTTAGATGATTCAGGAATAAAATGAAAACTCTTGCTGAAAATATGCTTGATGAGATTTTCTTTTCATGCTATTTTCTGATCCGTAAAAAGGTAATGTTTTATTAAGTTACTTAATGGACCAAGAAAACTCACTGAGCTGGTATTGCAGAGGCACAAGGAGTTCCGAAGCAGTCATATTAGATATCGTATTCTGTACATCAATCATCTAACTGAGAGGTAGAAACTTTGGATCCTCATACATGTATTTTTTCTATATCAGTTTATACACTCCCATAGAAAAAGAATAGATAAGTGATTCTCAAGTGATCACAAACCTCTTGAAACAGCTAAACATGTATTATTTGCACTTATTGAGGCAATATATTATTAAAAATGACCACTCTATATTCCACAATGCCATAATTGTAATCATATTGTTGCCAGTCAGTATTCCTTCCCCTTACTGACATATCAACACCCTAATTTTCCATGATAACATTCATTCCTTTTTTTCTGCTGAGTCCATTCATGTTAGGATTTTGTCTGTGTCCTTGGCCCCAGAGATAGGCATGTGTAGCAGGCCTGGCCTTTCAGAGTATCCCTTCTCCGTGACCACAGAAATTTATCCCGATGAGAATGGCCTGGCTGATTTGAGACAGTCTCCAAACCTTTGCTGGTGAGAGTGCAGCAAAGGCTTTTGTCCTGGAGGTTGAGATTCGCCTGTATAAACTGTAGCTGCTGGCAGTCACCTTCACAGCTGTAGGTAAAGTATGCACAGCAATAAAACTCCATGGCACAAAATAAAGGTGAGATATTTTAGGAAGTGGATTTGATTTTCATGGTTTGGCCACTAGGTCTGTTCACGCCGGTGTTTGCTCATATGTTTTCCATATATATGAGTCCATGATTTTCATTTTTAAGTTGAATTGGATTTCTGTTACCTGAAAGTAAGAATTATTTCTAATATAAATGCCTTATGATGGCATTTTACTTTATTAATCATAGTCAGAAGTAATACATAAAACATTATCCAAATCTTCATGAGAAATGTTACTTAGACTGTGTGAAATAATGACTCTATATTTGAAGAGGCAGACATTTTACAATTAACTACCACAAGGGGTCAGGGGTCTCATAGATTTGGAATCATTTTAATCTAAATTTTGGAGATCACATAGACATAGATTAAAGCCATGTTTGTACAACTAAAACATAGGTTGTGATCATCTTCAAAGTCTAGTGAGGGTTGGAAAGCCAATCAGCACTGCATTTTTTCTCTTGGCCAGCATACTTTCAAAGTCAAATACAGCTTGCGTCCAAAAATTATGCACTGCAGTATGAGAGTGTTTTATAGTGATTGAGAATACTCCAGGGAATGTAGTATAATTTTATGTTAGCATGTAGAATATTTAGAATTTCAACAAGGGCACATGGTATGATTCAACAAAACAAGTTTATTCTCAATGTCGGCTTGGAAAGAAGCATGAGGGGATGTACACAGCTATTGCTATTTTTCCAAGTGTCATTTATTATTTGTAAGTTTGTTGAGCTAATCTGCTGGTTTCCAGGCACCTCTGAATATATTATTTCATTTAATTCTAACAGTAATTTTCTAAGGATATGAACTGGAAGTTATAAAGAAGATGCTGGAAAAAAAAAGATGCTGAATTCTATGGCATGTGATGTGCAAGAGCACAAATGCTTTTTATTTTAAAATAACACCTTAAGGTGTGTGTTATTATAACTGTTTTATATCCAAGAAAATTGAGGTTAAAATGGTAATGAGCTGGCCAAGTTCATGTATTTAATACATAGCTTTGGATTCAAAGTCTTCTCTGTTTTCTACATTTACAAAACTTTTTAATAGACCAAAGGAGGGTGTATATGGCTGACACAGAAATAGTGAGTGAAGATTTACTTTGCCAGATTAACAAATGTGGAGGACTGGTATGTGTGTATTTTTTGCCTTCGTGTTATTGAAAAGGATCATGTTTGTGAGACTGTGCTGTCCCTCCATGGATTCAAACAAAATATCTCTTCCTTCCTTGCTTGTTTTCTGACTTTCTTCCTTTGTCTTTTGTCCTTCCTTCCCTCTTCCTTCTCTTCTTACCCCTCCCCTCTGTCACCCTTCCTTTTGCTCCTCTGTCTCCTTTTTCTTTCTGTGGTTTAGAGGAGGGAAAATCTTGTTTGTCTAGCATGCCAATGTTTTACTCCATTTTTTAGACAGATAAACCTGTCTTTTCCTAATGTATATTGGAAACACTGGATATTGCAAACCCCAATTCAGTGACACCACTCTATGAGGTATCCATAAGGGCCAATGGCAAAGGCAAAGACTAGGGCAGGCCCCATAGGCCTGAAGAAAAAAGGTCCAAATATATAAGGTACCAGACATGTGAGATGAACAAATGAAGAGTTCTAACATACATCGTGAGAACTAGAGTTAAGAGCAGACTGTTGTATTCAGGATTTTTACTAAATGAGTAGATTACAGCTGCTCTTGCCACATCAGGAAAAATGGGTAACTGAGATATGGTAATTTGCTTTTTGCTATTTCCCTACTGTATTATATATATGCATACCATGCTGTATACTTTATATATAACAATATTTAATCTATAAATAAAAAAATCTAAAAAGAAAACAATTCTAGGTAACAAATGAAGAATAGAAAACAGGAGGTAAGAGGTGTTGGTGTAGGGAAATAAATGACAAGGTCAATTCTTCTATTCTATCCAGTCTACTCTCTAGAGATCGTCTGTTGCATTACTACTTTTGCTGGTATTTGGAAATACTTATCCTGCCTGACCTCAGTGCAGATGGGCCTTGACAATAGAAGTCTGTAATCAAGCTCTGTTTATATGTTCTACTCACACCCAAGATAAAAACCACAGAATTGAGTAAGTATACTGAAGTTTACACCACTAAATCTAAGCAGGTCTTTTTCACCTGATTGGAACATGAGGCTTGGAAATTAAACATATTTTAAACTAGTTATCTTTCCTTTTTCCGTATGTCCAGCTCTTCTGATTTCCTGGTTTATATTAATGCCACACCATTTTTCTAGTTACACACACTTCACAGCTGGTTCAGGTTTTTCTCTACCCTTTTTGAGTTCACACCCTAGCACTTATGAAGCCCTAGAGATTCTACCTCTTTCCTTCTGTTGAATTTGAATCCTTCTTTCCACTCCCACTCCTTGAGCCCCATTTTGTCCTCTCAGTACTGGGCCATTATTACAGTGACCATCTTGTTATTGCCCACCGGAGGGAGACCTCTCTCTTTGTCCCAGACAGCTATCACTTCTAAACTACAGCAGCTGACATCTTATCATTTCCCCATTTTGAAGTGTTCATACTAACTGTATTTTAAAATTCATACTCTTAGGACTGGGGATTTGGTTCAGTGGTTCCAGCTCCTGCCTCCTAAACACAAGGTCCTGAGTTCAATCCCCGGTACTAATAAACAAATAAAGATGAAAAAATTCACACTCTTAGTCTTGGCACTAAAGGTCACCCCTTAGTTATTTCACGCTTCGGTTTTCAAGATTATCTCCACAGCTCTCTTGACTCTTAGGGGTACAGAACCCTCCATGTTGCCTTGAAAACTCCTGGTTCTCCGTTTATCCCATTGCCTTCAACTAAACTATCATTAGGCTCCCAGTCTTGGTTTGGGCTGAAATTATCCCTTTTATTTTGAGCATTTCTGGCACTTCTGACATCCTTCTAAGACGATGATTTTATTTTTTTTATATTTTAAATATTTGTATAATCTCTTACCATCTCTGCTAGATTGGTAGCACGTTGAGGAAAAAGATTATTCGTATTTGCTTTCTTCAAAGGGCCCCTTCCCTTCCGTTTATGCTTTTAAAGAAGAAAAGTGATTAAATCTTAGGTGTTTTTTTTCTTTTACAGAGATTAGAAACAGGGAGAGTTTGTTAGTGTTTGTGTTTTCATTTGACCTCTGCTCTGAATCTTTTTCTAAGCACTCATTTCAGTTTGCAGGTAGCTAAGAAATAGGAAAATGCCTTTTCTGGTTCATTGTACTATTAAGGCACTGTTGCGAGCTGTTTTAAAAGCTTAGTGGTAGATAGAAGGCAGCATTCCCTAATATTTTAAAATTTAGATGGATGCAGTATAAATCATTTCTGGAGGTGACATAGTACCCCACTGTACTACCGTATCTGAGAGGGCTCTTAGATGAAAGTAATCTTTTCGAAACTCAAACTGACATGGGAACAGTTAAGTTTGATTTGTGAGCTACTGAAGTGTCATCTTTTATTCTTCTCAAAGACCTTAACAACTTGAAGGTGAGAACAAAAGGAAGGAAAAAATTGGAGGCTCATTTATTTTTCTTGATGTTGAAATTGTTGTTCATCAAAATCTTCTCCCTAATGACTTGCAGTGATACAATTGATGGGTCATAAAAATGTTCACCGAGTTTTGACATATTGGGTAACATTTTTGTTTTAGTTTGGGGGAATTTTGGGATTTAGTTTCCTTTCTCTGGCTGGGATTGTGCCCTCCTACTTAATACACTATGAGTTGCTGTCATTTTCCACATCTTCCTCCCTTTTATTCTGGGTGTATGAATTTAATCTTACACTTTGTTTATTCATAAAAAAATCTTTTTTTCTTCATTAAGGAACAAGTACATGCATGACAAAGTGATCCTTGAAAGTCTTCTTAATGCCAAGGCATTTAAGCCTAATGTAAAATCAAGTTTCTTTTAGCCTTGCTAACAGGGCGATTTCTTAGAATAGCTTCTAACAAGGATAAACTAGAGTTCTGTTTCCACTGAAAATGAGTCTCCCTATGTCAAGACTCATGTCCAGTTCCTGGCAGCTACTTGTTTAGTCTTGGGAAAGACATCTTGGTTTCTCTCTTATTTAAAAGGAGCAGATATCAGAAACCCAACTACAATAACATCTTAGGGAAATTTTTCAAAAATTTAGTTTTCTCATATGTTTGAATAAATGATTGTCTTTTATGTATTACCGGTTTGAGTATTAGGAAAGCTTTCATCGTTTTCTCTGCCTCTTCAAGTTACCAGGAGGAAACGCTTTCTCTTTTCCCGAATTCTACATTTTTTTGGTCTATTTCAGTAAGTGTTTGATTATGAGAACTTTATCACTACTATGACCGACTTTTTTCCCCTTTCCTGAATGCTTTTACAAGAAACTCAGTCTAATCATCTTTGTCCATTGTAAGGCCCAGTGGCTTTGCAAGGGCCACCTGAGCAACAAGGCCTCCCTAACCAGGCATTTTCAGCCAGAGATCAGATTATTTTCCTTGCTGATTCTTATACTATTCTCTTTGTACTTTTTTTGAGACAAAATCTCGCTTTTGTAGTTCAGGCTGGCCCCACCCTCACTATGTAGCCCAGGTCAGCCTCAAACTCATGGCAATCTTCCTGCCTCTGCCTCCCAAATGCTAGGATTATAAGCCTGAGTCCCCAGGCCAGGTATTGTGGTGTGTGGTTATGGAGTTCTGGGATTACAGGCATGAGTCACCATGCTTGGCATTGTGGTGTGTGGTTACCAGGGATCGAACTCGGGACTTTGTGCTTGCCAGGCAGACACCCGAACCACTGAGCTAAATCCCCAGCCCGATTCTCTTTGTACTTCTGGCATCAAACATATTATACCACAATAGTCATTTGTGTGGGTTTTCAAATTGCTTTTCAGTACATAGGCATGCTGTGGAAGAATTTCAGATGTGATCAAAAGCAAAATAAGAAGGATAGCAAGAGAGCAAGCATGCATGCCTCTTTGTTGCCCCTTCACCATGTGAAGTGCCAATAGTTAATTATTAAAAATTGCATTAATATTGTTTAACTAGTAATAGGATAATAGTATGATCTCACTACTATCTTTTAATAGATTATGCTTCTAATTAAGTTCATTTCAAGATAAAATTTTTATTTCCAATTTTTTTTTACTACAAACATTGAAGCTGAGATCTTTGTATGCTGGAATTCTAGTTAACATGTAGATATTTTAAAGCAAACATTCATGTGACTATCACCATCTCGGGGGATATTAATTATCAGGTAGCTTTGAATTGCTAAGGGTAGGGTTGAGGCAGAATAGGTTATAGGAATGGACCATTTTGTTACAAGGACAGGAAAAATGGATAAAGCTGAGGGATAAAAGTGGAGATGATTAGAAGTGAGGTTGAGGGCTGGGGAGTTAGCTCAGTGGTTCCAGCGCCTGTCTTGCAAGCACAAGGATCTGGGTTCAATTCCCCAGTAACCACATACCATACTGGGCGTGGAGACTCACGCCCAGTAGCAACCAGTACCACATACCATAGTGCCGGGCGTGGTGGCTCGCGCTTGTAATCCCAGCACTCGGGAGGCAGAGGCAGGAGGATTGCTGTGATGTGAGTTTGAGGCTGAGCTCAGGGCCAGCCTGAACCACAAAGTGAAACCCTGTCTCAAAAAACCTAAAAAAAAAAGTAAGGAAACAAATTTTATGTATATGGGGGGGGTGGTAGGGTGGGTAGGGCTATGGGAAAAAATGAGAATCGAGTTGTGTCTTATACTGGTGCAAATCCCCATTATGGAGTGCAATCATGATGTGTATATTTAATGTACCAATAAAGATTTAAAAAAAAAAAAAAACCTAAAAAGAAGTGAGGTTGAATAAGGTCAAAGACTAATTTGCCTGATTCATGATTTATTGTACAACTGACATTGCCAATGACATTAAAGTTCAGGTTTTCACAACTGGGGATATACCACCTGAGTCTTGTTAACTTGATCAGATTTAAAATTCTTTCAACATCCATGAAGGTATCAGTCTGGAGATTCATCACTTTTCTCAATACAAAATCATATATCTTACGGCACTGATGAAAGATTATACCACTCTGGGAACCCATCAACATAGTAAGTGAGATCTGTTGAATTCCTCATTCCTGTTTTTCACTCTTTCTTGTATCCATGCCCTTTGTCAAGTTACTTCGCATATAGTTTTGCTCAAAGATAAATATACTTTGTTATTTCTAAGCTTTTGGCTTGGTATCTGACTTGCTTTGGCTCATGGGATATGAGTAGAAGCATTACCGTGTGAAAGCTAAGCTTAAACCTATGAAATCTTGAATGTTTCACTTACTGTCGTGAGAATACCATGGTCAGTTTGCTGCTACAGAGGAGAGACATGTGGGGCAAAACTGGATTCAACCTGCAGCTTTGAGTCCAGCCAAGATTACATGAGCCATTGCAGTTTATTTGTGGACACAGAAAAAAATGTTTGAGTTACTTATCATTGAGATTTTGTGCTTGTTCTTTACGCAGCTGGATCTGGCTGGTACCACATGTAAGTGCTTGAGTTTGTGGTTAGACGGACTTGAATTTAGGCAATTTCCCTGAAAATTCAGTATTTGTATATGGAATCATAACAATGTGTATGGGCATAATGATGCATGTAATCATAATAACTTTCACAGTTTTCTAAGCATTATGTGAGATAATATGTATACAGTACTAGATGTAATATCTCACTATTAATATTATTTTTACTTACAGATGAAATGATACTTTTAGAATCAGAAGCTCAAATAAAATAGGAAACATCCACGGATTTCAAGATGAGGATCAGATTTTAGAATATATATTGGTTTATAAAAGGCATTTATTTTTCCTGAGACGCAAGACACATAAATCCTTTCTCTTTAGCTTAATAGCTGTCAAACATTATAAATTTACTACTTAGGCAGATGAATAATTGGTTTGGGTATGTTTTTCTTTTAAAGGGGAAATAAAAACATGACTTGACCAATATCACCTGGTTTATAAAGCGCTATTAGTCACACGCCATACTTAGCACGTTGGACTTGTTTGTGACCAAGAGTTCAGGAGAATACATCTGAGATTTATTTTGTAATTTTCTATATGCCAATATAAAACAGCTTTTCCCCCTCCTGGGCCATCAGGTCAGGATAAATTGACTCTTGATACAAAGTGGTGGCCAGGGGCTGAAATTTACATATGATTAATGGTCAAAGTGCATACTAGCTGTACTTCCCTTCTTGTGTATTATTTCTTGGCTTGGGGTCTGTTTTGTGTCAAATACTGAAATAGTCACTGTACTTTCTGGCCCTCACATGCTCTTGAAAATGAAGAAAGATAATTAATTTAGTTGTTGAAAAAAGTAAAAAAAGAAACAATTTGTAGTACATAAATTATGCTTTGTAAAATACATTTCTAATGCTTGGGTCTTCAAATACACAATCTTAATATGTTATTTTCTAACCAACAAATTAGCCTATTGTCAGTTGGTCAACCAGGATTTAGCAAGTTTTCTTTCAGGGCTTGTAAGGATGAACTCAAAACCCCTGGGAGTAAATGTGCCCCTTTCTGTAGTGAGGTGATTTCCCTACATTGATCTTCTATTTCCATAAAGAGAAAGCCCACAGGAGAATAGAAATCATTGCAACTTGTTGTAAAAGACTTTATAGTTGCAATAAACCCCAATTATGCTGCACTGGTCTTTGCTCTTTTTATTTTGACGTATTATTAATGAAATTAGCATAAACACAATTCATTTTTTTTTCAAAACCATGTGCATGCAGGGGACCAGAATATTTATTATGTCCAAAGCAGCCTGTAAAGAGTTAACCCTATGACTGGCTTGCTTTGAGAAATGAATCTGGCCAAAGCCTATGTGCAGAGGTCAGAGTAACACACACCCAAATTCCATTCCCACAGTAAAACCTTCTGAGTAGGACAATGTTCTAATTACAACCATATATTTTGTCTATTCTGTTCCTAATTTGAGAATGCTTTGTCTTGTCCTTTATGAGCCTTGTTTACATTAATGTGCATGGGAACCACACAGAGCTCGCCTTTACCCTGATTGATTGCCAATAAAAGTCAGTGTCTGGGACTGGACAGAGCCTTTGTCAGTTGGAGTGGCATTGGTGTCCTGGAGCCCTGCTTTTTCTCTGAGTTCTGTCTTTTAGTGTATTTTTCCCGAGACCTGCATCGTATACTGGGCAGAGGGTACTGGAGGCCAACAGCAGGGGGTCTCTCGTTTAGACTTCTTGGAAAGCTGAGCTGCAGGCAGTGATTTTTGGGTGCATACTGTTTATGGGGAGGGGATGACACCAGGAAGCATGGGAAGGGAGTTAGGGATTCAGGAAAGACAATAAAACATGTATGTTATTGCTGTGAACAATTGGAATTCCATTCTGCTGCCCCTCCACGGTCTTGTAGAATTGTTCCACCAAGAGGAAAGGAAGTGGAGGCCTTTATCTCCAGTGCCATGCCGACTCTGTGAAGGGCAGCTTACGGAGGAGTTAACCACTAGGCCTTTTCAGCCTCATTTGTACAGGCAGGACTTATTCCTGCTGCCAGAGATAAAGACCCTGGGTAAAAGAACGTATGTAATGTGTCACTGTCCACCCAGGCCGTAACTGACTGCTAGGCTCAGCGGAGGCAGTGGGTGAAGTTGCTACAGGCAAGAATGGGGAAAATGTTTCCCCTATTTTTATTTGAAAAATTTTCAAATCAACTTTCTCATGTTGCACACATTTCAAAAGTCAAATATTTTATTCTAAACAATGAGTTGAGGTAATGAAACCTTTCCAGTGCTCTGCTCTATTTCCACAAGTGGTCTCTTTCTGCCCTTCCCTTTCCCTTTTCCCCTCTCCCCTCCCCTCTCCTTTCACTTTGTGTGCTTCTGGAGATGAAACTCAGTGCTAGGCAAGTACTCTGCCGAGGAACTACATCTAGAGCACTCTCTCTCTCTCTAGTATTTTAAAATTTTTTTTTCATTTTTCAAAATCTAAATATTTATTGGTACATTATGAATACACATCATCGTCGCAAATCAGTTGTCCCATTGGTAGAGGGAATTCATTTTATCTATAAAAACTAAATAAAAAATGTGTCAGTCTCCTCTTTTTAATATATTTTAAATTATCTTTTGTGGTACATTATGAATACACATCATCATCACATTCAGCATTGAGAGTTTGTACCAGAATATGACATGACTTGATTCTCATTTTTTCCCTTTCCCCCCCCACCCTGCATCCTCCCGCCCCCTATATACACAATCTTTGTTTTCTTTTTTCTTTATTATTACCACATTCATTTTCCCCTCGTTATATGAAGTTGTAAATGAGCTGTAGTATGTATAGTTGATGTTGCAAAGTAGAAAATATTTAAAGGAAAGAGTGTAAGGGTCAATCTCCTCTCCTGATTTCTCTGCCTTGGCCCTTCCCAACTTTAGGGCATTTTTGTTACTGACTCTTGCCACTAGGTGTCACTGTTTTACCAGACTAATATCTAAACGCTACAAAAGTTAGATAATCTCTTTTGTTAATATTTCAATAACTAATTGAAACATATCTATAGAAATTAACAAAGTTTTTCTGGTAGAAGTTATACTACTACAGTTGAATAAATATCAAATCACAAAAGATTTGTTCATCTGTCTCGGAATCCAGAACCTTCTGAGGATTTTGAAATAATGACTTTCCATCCTCCTTACACAGAATTATCACAATTAAATAATTCATTATATGTTTTTAAGATCTATGAAGCAATATTTTAATTGCACGCCTTTTGAAATTACAAAATATAATCCCAAATGCCATATTTTTGGAACATTTCCTTTGGATTCCCATTGAGCTAGCCTGAATGAGAAGCAAATCATATATCCACTGCAAGGCAACCTTAAAGAAATATGAAGACTTCGAGCAGAAATTAAAATCTTTACCTCCCATAACATGCTACATTAAGCATGTCTAATCTTTGGTTTATAATTTCTGTTCATGGAGAACAAAACCCATCCTTGAAAACTGCCATATATTTCAAATATCTGTCGGGGTAAAAGAATTTAATTTGGAATATGAAATCCCCTTTGAGGAAACAGACTAGGACCCTGGAAATATTCAGTTCAATCAAGTGACTGTTTAGAACAAGTCCCTCTCTCCTGAAACACATGTAACATGGGAGACGTTGATTTGCTTCCTTTTATTTACAAACAGGAGAAAATGCTTTACATGATGAAGAGAACCCATATAACAAGTGGATGTGCCCATCTGTGTAAATGTGTGTGCAGTAATAACACCATTTTTTCCGAGTAGTTCTGAAATTAGAAATGGTGTTGGTATACGATTGCTGCTTTAACAGAGTATAGTTCTGGAAGCCAGACGTCTAGAACCACTTTCACTGGGCTGGAGTCAAGATACAGGCATGGCCGAGGGTCGGGGATTTAGCTCAGTGGTTCTGGCACCTGTCTTGCAAGCACAACGGCCCAGGTAGGATCTCCAGTAACCACATACCATACTGGGCGTGGAGACTCACCCCAGCAGCAACCAGTACCACATACCACAGTGCCGGGCGTGGTGGCTCACGCCTGTAATCCCAGCACTCGGGAGGCAGAGGCAGGAGGATTGCTGTGATGTGAGTTTGAGGCTGAGCTCAGGGCCAGCCTGAACTACAAAGTAAGACACTGTCTCAAAAAAACTGAAAAAAAAAAAAAAAGGTATTGGACGAGCTTTTCCACCCAGAGACTCTAGGGGAAATTCTGTTCCTTGTTAATTCATCTTCTAGAGGCTTCCAGAATTCATTGACTTTTCTGACTCACAAACTTCTTTCTTTATTTCCAAAACTAGAAGCAAGGTGTCATTAATTCTCCCTGCTTCCCTCGTTACATTGTCTTTTCTCTCATGCTTTTCTGAGCATTGAGCCCATCTAGATAGCCTAAAATATTCTACCTACCTCAAGATCCTTAATTTACTCAAACCCTCAACACTTCATTTGCCACACAAAGTAACATTTAGTGGTTCCTAGAATTAGAACATGGGGGAAGTGGTGGCTAATATTGTTCAGCCTACCACAGCAATGGTATATTAAAACCTTTATCACTGAGTACATACTCAATAAATAGAACTATATTTATTATGTCAGAACTTGACATGTTAACTTAGCCTTGTGGTGTTGTGTCAGTTAATGCTTCAATGATAAAAAATAGTATTTTCTACATTTCAGGATTAATGAAAACACAGTGGCATTTAATTTTCCATGTTTACTCAGATAAGAGGTCAATTTATAAGAAACAAGACCATTTAAATCAATATGGTATGTAGAGTAAATTGTGCATTTCCTCTGTTGAACTAAATAATTTCCATTTTCTCTTTGTTTTTTCAATAAGAGATGAGCAGGTTTTTGTTTTATTTTTTAACAGATCAGCATCCAGCTTACTTGTTAGCAAAACAAATTCTTGGAATTTATATCTCTTCTTAAGGTAGTTTCCCTTGTTTCTCAAATCAGGATGAAAAAGTTGTGCAGCATTTGGAAATTCATAACCTTATTTATAAATAAAATAATGTTGAATATCTGGAGAAAAATTACATAAAGATGATAAGTTTTAATCTCATAATTTTTATCATATCTTGTTGACATTTTCCATTATTTAATCTTGAATGTACTTGAAGCTATTATTTAAAAAAAAAAGGACAACATTTTGTCAGCACTCCAACTTATGTAGAATAATTACATTGGAGAGGCTGTCACTTGACTACTTCAGTTTTGTACTCTGTTTAAATTATACTTTTCACTAATGTGCAATTAATTGAGGTAGAGACACCTGGAAACTAATGTCATCAAATCAAATGTGTAAGAAGAATGTATACTTCAGTGAAGTGGCCTATCTCTCTCTATTCACATAAATTTAAGAGGGTAGCAGAATGAAATAATTTTCAGTTAGGAACAGGCTACTTAATGTATTATAGCCATTGGGAGACAGAAGAGACATTATTCCAGGTGGAAAAGTATGTTATATTCCACCCAATCTTATGTCTATAGAATGGCCATTGGCCACGTGACCTTGTCATTTACACACTTTGCATCAATTATGCTTCATATCTAGTTGCTTTAACTTACTAGCCCAGTAATATTTAATATACAGCTGCAGTAAAAAGGGGTGCAATAAAGGTCTGTGGATCTCCAGAAAATATGAGAGAAATTGTGTGCTTGCAGTCTTTTTATGGTAGAGCTGAAGCTAGCAGTGGATGTCTATATCCATTTGTTTCTTTTTCTTGTTACTACAAACTTCTTTTGTTCTGTCTGAAAACTGTGTGGGGCTAAATAATGCATGAGCCTATTTCTTTCCTAGTTAGGATTGTCCGGTGAAAATGAATTGAAGTTGTTCGTGGAACTCTGAGTCTCCTTAAGCAGGTTCAGACAGAAGCCATTTGCTGTGTTCTTTTAAATTTCCATTACTTCACTCATGCTCTGGAACACAGATTGATAGATATCACTTCAGTAATCATTGTAGAACTCCTAAAATGCATAGTAAATACTTTTGTGTATTAAGGTGAAACTTTAATGCAGTGAAATATTCAGATCTAAAGTATGCTGTTCTCCATTTTTGACAAATGCATATCAAGACTCAAAATACTTCTGTTTCAAAAAGGTAACTCATTCTCTTTTCTAGCCAGTCTCTATTACACATGTAGCAAACAATGATTTGTATTATAATAGGTAAAGTTGTCAATTAAAAATTTTACGTAGGGCCAGTGATTTAGCTCAGTGGACCTGACTTGCAAGCACAAGGTCCTCGGTTTGATCCCTGGTAACCACATACAACAATGCCAGGCATAGTGAATCACACCCACCAGCAATCAGTACCACGTACCACAGTGCCACGCGTGGTGGCTCACACCTGTAATCCCATTACTTGGGAGGCAGAGGCAGGAGGATTGTTGAGTTCAAGGCTGAGTTTAGGACCAGCCTGAATTACAAAGTGAAACCTTGCCTCAAAAAAAAAAAAATTACATCTTTTGTGTATGTACGAAATATGTACACCCATGTTCATAGCGGCTTAATTTATCATAGCTACATCTTGGAAACAACCAAAATGTCCATCAACTGGAGACTGGGTAAAGAAGATGTGGTTCTGGGCTGGGGATTTAGCTCAGTGGTTCCAGCACCTACCTTGCAAACACAAAGTCCCAGGTTCGACCCCCGGTAACCATATACAAAAATGCTGGGCATGGAGACTCACAACTACCAGTAATCAGTACAACATACTATAGTGCCAGGCATGGTGGCTCACACCTGTAATCCCAGCACTCGGGAGACAGAGGCAGGAGGATTGTTGTGACTTCTAAGCAAGTGTGGGTTACATAGTGAGCTCAGGGAAGGCCAGCGTGTACTACATAGTGAGACTATCTCAAAAAAAGAAGATATTGTTCGTTTATAAAATGGAGTATTACTCTGTCCTAAAAAATGATAAGATTGAGTCATTTATACTCAAATGGATGTAGTTCACGACATCCTCATAAGTGAAATAAATAGGTCGCAGATGTGTAAATATTGTTTCTTTTCTCTGATATGAGAAAATGAAGATGTAAATGAATTCTAGTATATATAGTTGATATTGTGAAATACAAAATATTTAAAAGGAAAGAGAGTGTAGTGGTAAATAATGAGGGGAAAAAGAATGTGAAAGTAATAAAAAAAGGAAGAAAAGCTTATGTATATAGGGGGTGGAGGGTTTTAGTGAGGGTAGGGGAATGGGAAAATGAGATTTAAATTGTCATATACTAGTACAAATTCGCAATGTTGAATGCAATCATGATATGTATATATAATGTACCAATAAAGATTTGAATTTTTAAAATTTGCATAAATGGGTCATATGGTATGTACTGTTCTTTTTCTTACAATTGGCTTTAACAGTTGACAGTATTTATGGCATCTATTTGTAATTGTATGTTGATTCCTTATTTATTGCTGAGTACTATTTCTTGAAGTATATATACAAGAATTTTATTTGTACACTTTTTCTACTGATGAACATCTAGGGTATATCCAATTTGGGGGTGTTAAGAATAAAGCTGATATAAATATCTGTGCTTAATTAATGTTTTTTTTTTGAAACAGGGTCTTGTTTTGTAGTTCAGGCTGGCGCTGAGATCAGCCTCAAATTCACATCACAGCAATCCTCCTGCCTTTGCCTCCCCAGTGCTGGGGTTACAGGCATGAGCCACCACACCCGGCACTGTAGTATGTGATACTGATTGTTGCTGGGTGTGAGTCTCCACACCCAGTACTGTATGTGGTTACCAGGTAATCAAACCTGGGCCCTTGCACCTGCAAGACAGGTGCTGGAACCACTGGGCTAAATTCCCAGCCCTATTTAATTTTTTTAATTGAAATCTTTATTGGTACATTACATATACGCATCATGATTGCACTCCATAATGTGGATTTGTACCAGTATAAGACACAATTTAATTCTCATTTTTTCCCATAGCCCTACCCACCCTACCACCCCCCCATATACATAAACTTTGTTTCCTTTCTTTTTTGTTATAATCTCATTATTTTTCCCCCTTCACCCTATTTTACTTTGAGCATTTTCTATTTCACAATCTATAAGATACAGTTCTAGAACTCATTTACATCTTTGCATCCATTTAATTTTTTTTTAGGTTTTTTGAGACAGGGTCTTGCTTTCTAGTTCAGGCTGGCCCTGAGCTCAGCCTCCAACTCACATCACAATCCTCCTGCCTCTGCCTCCCGAGTGCTGGGATTACAGGCGTGAGCCACTACGCCCGGCATTGTGGTATGTGGTACTGGTTGCTGCTGGGCGTGAGTCTCCATGCCCAGTATTGTATATGGTTAACTGGGGATCGAACCCGGGTCCTCGTGCTTGCAAGACAGGCGCCGGAACCACTGAGCTAAATCCCTGGCCCTCCATCAATTTCTTGATCTCCTTTCCACTTGAGAAAGTGATACTTCTCTACCTCCTATTGTCTATATTTTATTTGGTGATTTATTTATATTTTGGATTTCTCATACTAGAGAATCTGTGTAATATTTAGGCTTGCCTGTTTGATTTATTTCAGATGCCTGCAGTGTATATTTTTGGCCACTTTGTCAAAGATCAAATAGTTGAAGGGTTCAGGATTGTTTCTGTGTCTGTCATTCTATTGATGCACATATCTGGCTTTGTGCCAGTACTATGCTGTTTTTATCACTGTAGTTTTACAGTATGACATCAAGGCCAGGCCTGTATATTGCCTCCCACTTCGCTCTTTTTTACTCAGGATTGCTTTTGCTATTCTGGATCTCTTTTTGTCCCATATGAATTTTATAATTATTTTCTCCAGCTCCGTGAAGAATGCTTTTGGTATTTTGACCTGGATTACATTAAATCTCTATATCAACTTTGGTAGTATCACCATTTTGGCAGTGTTTGTTCTGCTTATTTGGAACGAGGATGTTGTTTCATTTTCTGATGCCCTCTTTGAGTTCCTTTTTTTTTTTTTTTTGGCCTACTGTCATTTTTGTCATAGTGGTTTTTCACTTCCTTAGGTTAGTAGACAAGTATTTATTTTTTCTTGATTTTATTATGAATCTTTCCCCCAGTTTCTTTTTCAGTGGGTGCACTATCAGTGTGCAAAAATGCTATTACATTTTGTATCCTGGTACATTTTGTTTCAATTTGTTTATTAGCTCTAGAAGTTTTCTGGTATATCTCTTTTTTAGGTCTTCCATGTAGAGTATCGCATTATTTGTAAATAATGAAAATTTCATTTCTTTCACTCATACATATGTATATCCCTTTTATTTATCTTTCTCGCTGTATCTCTTGCTAATGTTTAGAATATGATATTAAACAGAAATGGCTGATAGTGGGCACCCTCGTGTTGTTCCTGATTTTAGATGAGAAGTGTTCAGTTTTTCCCAATTTCTTCTGATGTAGGCAGTAGGTTTGTCATAAGTGGTTTTTATTACATTGAATTAAGGTCCCTGTATATCAGTTTTCTTTAGATTTTGGATTTTGTCAAAGGCTTTTTCTAGGTCTGATGAAATGATCATGTAATTGTTTTCTTGTTTCTATTTATGTAATATATTACATTTATTGATTTGGGTATGTTGAATCATTCTTAAATTCCTGGGATGAAGCCTGCTTATTTATGATGGATGATCTTTTTGATAATTCATTGCATTCTTTTTGCCAGTATCTTGTTGAGAATTTTTGTATCTATATTCTTCAATGAAATAATCTATAATTCTAGTTTTTTATTGAAATATTTTTATTTTATTTTATTTTTTAATTATCTTTATTGGTACACTACATATACACATCATGATTGCATTCAACAGTGAGAATTTGTACCAGTATATGACACAACTTAATTCTCATTTTTTCCCATAGCCCTACCCACCTTACCACCTCTACCCCCTATATACATAAACTTTGTTTCCTTTCTTTTTTGTTATAATCTCACTTTCCCCCTTCAGTCCATTACACTTTGAGTATTTTCTATTTCACAATATATAACATACATGCTAGAACTCATTTACATCTTTATTTTCTCATGCCAGAGAAAAGATACGATATTTTTTTAAAATTTTTTTTTACATTTTTTAATCTTTATTGGTACATTAAATATACACATCATGATTGCACTCAAAGATACGATATTTATACATCTGTGACCTATTTATTTCACTTATGAGGATGTGCTCAAGGTACGTCTATTTAAGTATAAATGATTCTAACTCATCATTTTTTATGGCAAAGTAATACTCCATTGTGTAGAAGAACCATGACTTTTTTGTTTAATTTAATTAAATTAATTAATTTATTTTTTTGAGACAAGGTCTCTCTTTGTAGTTCAGGCTGGCCCTGAGATCAGCCTCAAACTCACATCACAGCAATCCTCCTGCCTCTGCCTCCTGAGTGCTGGGATTACAGGGGTGAGCCACCACGCCCGGCACTGTGGTATGTGTCCTGGTTGCTGCTGGACGTGAGTCTTCACGCCCAGTATTATTTGTGAACCTGGGCCCTTGTGCTTGCATAACAGGTGCCGGAACCACTGAGCTAAATCCCCAGCCCCACAACTTTTTTATAATTCTAGTTTTTGATTGCATCTTTGTCTGGTTTTGGAATCAGGGTAATTCTAGCTTCCATAAATAACATTAGGAGTACTCCTTGTCTTTTAGATTTTATTAAAGAATCTAGATACACTTTCATTAGTTGGTAGGATTTTTAAATTATTGCTTCAATTTCATTGCTGGTTATTGGATTATTTAGGGTTTTAAATCTTCTTTGGTTTACTTTTGTTAATTCATATGTATCTAGAAATCTGTTATTTTATTCTGAATTTTCCAATGTATTGGTGTACAGGTTTGTGATGTAGTTGTTACTAGTCATAGAAAACATCCATTATGATTTCATTTTTTTCATTTCTAATTGAATTGATTTGAATCTTTCCTTCTTTTTGGTTAGATTAGTTAAGAGTATGCCTGCTTTGTTTATTCTTTTGAAGAACCAAGTCTTTAATTAATTAATTCTTTGCATTTTTTACCTCAACTTCATGAATGTATGCTCTGGTGTTTATAATTTCCTTCATTGCACTAGCTTTGGATTTGGAATGTTGGTTTCCTAGGACCTTGAGGTACATTGCTAGGCTATTAATTTGTACTCACTGTTTGTGACATGGGCATTCACAGCTATAAACTTCCCCATTAGGACTCATTGTGTCACATTGGTTATGGTATGGTGTACTGGCATTATTGTTTAGTTTTAGAAATGTTCTTATGTATTTCTTGATTTATTTAGTAACCTATTGATTATTTAAGAGTGCGTTTTTTCATTTCCATACATTTTTGAGATAGGGTCTCGCTTTGGAGTTCAGGCTGGCCCTGAGTGTACTATGTAGCCCAGGCCAGCCTTGAACTCACAGTAATCCACCTGCCTCTGCCTCTCAAATTCTGGGAATACAGGTGTGAGCCACTACGCTGGACACTGTGCTGTGTGGTACTGGTTGCTGGTGGACATGAGTCACCAAGCTCAACATTGTTGTATTGAGGGGGATGAGTGTCCATTCCCAGAATTGTGGTATGTATTTACTGGGGATCGAACCTGGATCTTGTGCTTGCAAGGCAGGTGCTGGAGCCACTGAACTAAATCCCTGGCCCTGGATTTTATTTTCTTATCCATTCTACTCTCTCTGCCTTTTGATTTGAGAATTAGAATTGAGATCATTCAAGTTGAGAGTTCTTATTGATGGGTACTCTTATTGATAGGCATTCTTGTCATTACATTATTTTCCTGTTGCAGATTTCTTATCTTTCCCTTCTACTTAACTGCTCTATCTAGTTTATTCATTCTATTAGACATTTTGTTATTGTTAGCTTCATTATTTCTTTCTAGGATATCCTAGTGAATTTGTTGGAGTCTTGTTTTGGCAATCACAAATTTCTTTAGTGTTCTTTATCATTGAAACATCTTACTTCCCTATCAATTTTGGAAGATAATTTTGAAAGATATATCATCTGATAGGAAATAATGTTCTCTTTGAGCATGAAACACTTCACAGAAAACTCCCCTTGCCTTTAAAGTTCATGCTGAGAACATTGCTGTAATTCTGACGAGTTCACCTTTATAACTGGTTTGTTGTATTCTCCAGTTGCTTTTTAAGATTCCGTTCTGGGGTTGGACTTTTGGAATTTTGACTCTGTTGTGTTGTGGAGAAGTTCTTTCCTTATAACAGCTCTTTGTGGCACTATATACCTTACTTTTCTGTATGTTTAATTCTTTTCCCTTATTTGGAAATTTTTCTGTTATTATTTCAGCAAACAGATTTTATGCTTTTTGTGCTAATAATTGTTCAATAATTCAAATTAATTTATTAGTTTTCTATACATCATCTTGAAGCTGTTGGATTCATTTTTCATGTTCTTCTGTTGATTTTAATATATCTCTTGTTAACAGGGAACTGAAAACATCCTTGTCTTCTCTGTGTCCTCTCATAGGGCATTTTTGGTTCCCCCCATTTTTGAGAATTTTTAATTTCTTGAATTCATACTTAAAATATTTTTTATGGGCTCTAATTATTTTCTATGCTGGTCATTCACATTTTTCATTGTTTTGTTTAGCCCTGCCAGCTTTTATTAGAGTCTTCTGTAGAGTCACTGATCATTTTGTTTGTTTGGCTCATTATATGTTTACTTATATCTTCTGTGAGCTTGTAAAACATCTTATTGATTTGTTTATTGCCCCTTCTGTTATCTTCTTAAATAATTGAGTTGTGTGGCTTTTGGTTTCCTCCTCTTTAATGCCAAATGGATTAGCTTTGGAGGAGTTGGGAATTTCTGGAGGCATTCTTTCCATTTTCTTCTCATGTTTATATTTTTGTTTGTTTACTTTTTGTGTGTTGAGGTTTGAAGGTTGATTTTAGTGGCAAACTTTGTTGCTCATATGGAATCTCTTTAGTCAACATGTAGTTTTCAGTGGTGCATTTTCACCTTGGTTAACAGCTGGACTTTACCGTAGTATTGTTAATAACCCAAGGCCATCCACATATTGGTGTTCCAAGAAAATCAATTAATAGCAACAACTATGTCACCTTGGGAATAATAATAAAATCAGCAACAGCAGTAACATCAAAGACAAATTAGATATTGACAAACTCTAAGGACTAATAATGTACTACACTTAACCATATAAAAGAGATTGATAATTATAGTATGAACACCAAGATAAACCAAATGTTGATTACAACTATTGACCTGCATTAAATGTCTACTAAATGGAACAACTTTACTTCCACTACAAGAACAATATTCATCAATAATAATATAAAGTTAACTATCTGTGTATAGATTCATAAAGTTTAATGGTTATGGTAGTAAAGGTAGGGGGGATGAGGAACTTTCCAGAATGATAAAAGCAAAATTTAAAAATATACATTAATAGCATCTGAGGAGTAAAGTGAGCTAGAGATTCCCATTGAGGAATAAAATAAAATTAATAATGTTAGAAAACAGTCATGCTAAAGAATGAACAATAAAAAGAATGCACACAAAAAACAGAGCAAAATACAGGAAATAAAATAAAGATAAGAAGGCTGGAACAAAAGTTGAAAGAGGAAAAGAGAAAAAAGAGAAAATCTACAGTCCTGCAATCCCCCTACCCATAATTTTATCCACCAGTTTTTAGGGTGAACGATTTTTTGAGGGACCTTTCCTGCACCAGAGGCCCCTCTGTCTATTCACTCCAGGCTGTGGTAATAGCCTAAAACAAGGTGCATCCTTGCCCATGTTTGTAGTTGGCAAAAGTGATCCTCCCTGAAGTCTCTGTAGGATGTAGGTTGTTGGCTGGAGGTTCAAGTGGATTGTCGAACTTAATGTCAATGCTCTCAGGGTCTGGCTGCTCTGTAGAGAGAGCAGGGACTATATCCTTTGAACTTGGGTTTACACTTTTCAGGCTGTTTATGTCTGGCTCTCACCCTCTCTACAGCAGTCTCCTGTTGTGGTCTCTCATCCGTTCACTTTGGGAGCTCAACACTGCAGTCCCTGAAGCTACTGTCCAGGCCTAAAATTTGTCCCAAGGTTTGCTGGCCCACGAGGCTTATCTTTCCCAAGTGTTGTCCTTACCCAGGATCAGGCCAGTTGATCAGTTCGTATTGTTACTGCCCTGTGTTGAAGTGAAGCAAAATGTAGAGCTGGCTTGGAGTTGGTAGATGGTAGGCTGTGGGCAGCAGCCTACTTGCTTGTGTCGCTGGTGCCACGTGGTATGTTCTAGTCTTTCTTGCACCTACGAGTCTCATTTCTCTTGGATAAATAATAAGGATACCATTTCTGGGACATAGAGTAGCTATAAAAAGGTAACTGTCAGAAAACTGCTGAAGATTTCTCAAAAGTAGCCACAAAATTTTACACTCCCACCAGCAATATCCTCACTAACATTTAATTCTCAGTCTTTCTTATTGTAATCATTCTGGCAAATATGTCATTGTATCTTACTGAATTTTTAATTTATTATTCCATTATTTTTAATGACATGGAGCACTTTCTCATGTGATCATTGAACACCGCATTTTTAATGGAATCTTGGAATACAGGGTAAGGCCTTCAAGAGACACTGCAATGGTTAAGTTTATATATTGAGTTAACTGGGCTAAGGACCACCCAGACAGTTGGCAGAGCATTTGTTTTAGTCACTTTCTTCACCGCTGAGATTCGTTACCCAACACCCATAATTTAGAAGAGAAGTTTATTTTTGCTTACAGTTGTAGAAGTTTCAGTCAACAGTTGGTGGGCTCAAGGCAGAAATGGCATTGTAGAAGGGCCTGCCACAGAGGTCAACTGCTCACATCATGGCAGACCGGAAGCAGAATGCAAAAGGAGGAGCCAAGACAGGAGATATACCCTACCAGGTCACTTCCCCAAGCAACCCACCTCTTCCAACACCAGGCCCCACCTAGGATCACACGAGTCTTTGAGGAGTGTCTTAGTCTTTCCTCATGGAAGTCTTGATTCCTAAGGAAGAACATTTGTACATTCTCCTGTCTCAGCAGCAAAGTATTGGAAAGTGTACCAAGTGATATCTCTAGATAATGATCAAACAGTTATTGAGCCATTTCCTTTTGTGTGTGTATGACTGTGACTGGCTACACACAAAAATTGAGAGCCTTTTACTCCTAAATTAGTTAATATTCATGTTATAAGTATGAAAATTTCACAAGAGCAACAATATAGAATGTTTAAATATTAGTCATTATTAAAATATCTTCACAAGCTATCCTATTCCTGTTTCCTTAACTTCATGTTGAGTAAACTTTTTAAAGATTAATTTTCTGTGATTCACTTATGGATTAAAGAGAAAACATAAATATATGACCTTCAACCAATTTTTACTGTTTCTGTAAAATAAGTATGATTCAAAGTAGCTTCCAGTGACCTTGGGGATGTTAGCTGCCTTCTTTGGGCTTAATCACTCTTAAACTAAGTAGCAAATATTGAAATTGTAGAAAGTGTTCTCAGAAAAATCCCAGCACTAAGGTCAAATGAGATGAGATTTGAATCTGCAAATTCATTAGTTTTGTGACTTGTTGACTTCTTCATCTTCTTTATGTAAGCTGAGAGACCAGACTTAACACAGTAGTGCTATGAGATGAATTGCACACCCTCAAAACTCTCATGTTGAAGGTCTTGCTTTTAATGTGACAGTACCTGGAGGTGGGACCTTTGGGAGTTGCTCAGGTTTAGAGGAGGGCCCTTTCAGATGGGATAGTGCTCTTGTAAGGTGTGGACAAGAGAACTGCCTGTCTGCCAACACAAAGGAGAGCTCACTACAAGCGCACAGTGAGATAGTGACCAACCACAGGTCAAGAGAAAAGCTTTGGAATGAAATCCATCATGCCATCACCTTGATTTTGGTGACTTCTTAGCTTCTTGAATTGTGAGAAATTCATTTCTATAAGTTAAGTCACCTAGCTGTCTATCTATGTGCCCTGCTGTTAGTGTCTTGAAATTCTTAGCCTTTTCCTTTTGAGTGTTGGATTAAATGCAGGGCATTGCATGTGCCAGGCAAGTACTGTGCCTATTGTACAACCAAACAGACTAAGTTAAACAGTGAGTTAGTCAAGTCTGGTTTTGACAAGCTTTCTCAACTCCCACTTTTCTCCATTCCTAAGGACTTTATGGTGGATATGGTTAGTTCAGAACCTATCTCAATCATTTGCACTTTTACATTGCTGAAAGAGCTATTCACTTCCTTGACATTCTCTACTGACATATCTTTTTTTATCTTTTGATATATTTCTAGCCACTAGGAAACATTTGAGGATTGAAGGAGGTGAACTGGATTGGTGATGTGAGAAGACTATAAACTGCATTTTACTGAAAATCCAGCTAAGTCTCTAGAATTGTATGATATATATTGTAAAACAGAAAATACTCAAAGTGAAATAGGGTGAAGGGGAAAAATAGTGAGATTATGACAAAAAAGGAAATAAAGTTTATGTATATAGGGGGGTGGTAGGGTGGGTAGAGCTATGGGAAAAATGAGAATTAAGTTGGATCATATACTGGTACAAATTCTCATTGTGAAGTGCAATCATGATATGTATATGTAATGTACCAATAATGATTTAAATTTTTAAAAAAGGTGAGAATAACATTTGTTCTAAGGATGTAATGAATTGACAGCATTATGAGGGCCCTGGTTTTGGAGAAGAACTGAAGAATTCTAATTCTAAATCAGAATGATAAAATGTCTAACTCCAAAGCATATAGTCCTTAATAACTATATGCCATTGCTTTGTCAATAAGTAATAATTGAGTCAGTGGCCATGCCAGGAAATTTCAGGCATACTTGTTTGTATTAACTACTTTTTCTGTTTGTGCTTGCATTAATGAAAAAGGATTTATTTCTCCCTTTTCCCTTTTGTATTTAATCAGACTAGATATAACATTGATATTTGCCCAATATAAAGACTGACTGAGGTAAGCACAAAAGTTGTCATAAAATCCTGGTCATTTATTGGTCGATGAATTATATAGAAATGTTTTTCAGGCCAGAAATTTAGTTCAGTGGTTCTGGCACCTACCTTGCAAGCACAATGACCCTGGTTCAATCCCTGTTAACCACATAGAACAATGCTGGGTGTAGTGACTCACACCCAAGAGCAATCAGCACCACATACCACAGTGCCCGATGTGGTGGCTCATGCCTATAATTCCAGCACTGAGGAGGAAGAGGCAGGAGGATTGCTGTGAGTTCAAGGCTGAGTTCAGGACCAGCCTGAACTATAAAGCTAGACCCTGTCATAAAAAACTAAGAAAGAAGAAGAAGAAAAAAAAAACACTTTTCATCATATATAAATGATTCTTATATGCTGTGCAGAAGTTTTCTCTTATTTTTGTATTTTGAAAATCAGATGAAGCATAGGAAGATGCATGTTAGAGTACATTTTCCCTATTTTGTTCCTGTTGTGCACTGAAATAAAAAGTGAAATATTTATTTCCTCACTATAGTGTGATGACTTGTGCCAGCATCTGATGGAGGAAAAGCCTCCAGTTTTCAGGAGAGTCTGGTGATTCCTTCGAAAACGTAGAAATTGATTGTGAGTTTCCCCTTGATGCCCAACTCCCAGAAGAGAAGGACTTTACTCTGTTCACTTGCTCACTGATTTCCAGTGGTGCTTGCAGAGAACAGTTCCTCAATAAAGATCTATAAAGAGAGTAATGAACAATGGGAGAAAGCATGTGTATTTGTTTGAAAAGAAACATCTTTAAGTGTACAAGTTAATGCATTTATTATATAGGGTCTTGCTTAAAAATGATCCAAATGAGCTGGAAATGGTGACACAGTCCTGTAATCCCAGCACTCAGGGAGGCTAAGCCAGGAGGATTTCAAGTTTGAGTCCATCGGGGCAACTTATTGACTTAGCAGGACTCTTCTCAAGGTGGCGGATTCAGTTCAGTGATGCCACACCTGCAGGGCAAGTACAAGGTCCTGAGTTCAATTCCCAGTAAAAACAACAACAAAAACAACAAAACTCTTCTCAAATAAGAGATACAAAACAGCTAAGCATATAGCTCAGTGTGAAAGCCCTAGATCAAATCTCAGTACTGCAAAAAAAAAAAAAAATCCAAAGAAGAATACATAATAATCTTTTAATGCACTGAAAATATGTCCAGCAAGCTTAGCAAAGCTAATTTCCTGGGCATGCTACCTATGCAGATGTATAAACTCTGGATTTAGAAGAACTTAGCTTAGTGATCTGCTGTTACTATCTTGAAATTGTGCCCTTTTTTTTTTTTTTTTTTTTTGCATTGCTGGGCTTGAACCCAGGACATTGCATGTGGTAGGCAAGTATGTATCATTGATCCATACTCAGCCCTGAAATTATTAGTAATTTTTAAACAAATGATTCCATAGTCTCATTTTGTATTAAGCCTTATGAACTGTGTAGCTAGTCCTAGAACTGAATTTCTTCCAAGGCCACTACGAACAAACTTGTTATTAAGAACAGTTTAAAGGAGCTAAAGAGATATAACATATCACTAACATGTTCCTTTGCCTGGGCTTTTCCATTATCAGTTGTTTAAACTGTACTTTAGGTAAAATCTAATAGTGGCCAATTTAAAATTGGGCTTGGTAGTGAATGTGTAAAATTGCTGATTGAGGATACCAGCTGTGTCAGAGAAGTTAATATTTGTTGGGAAAATGAAGGAGTTTTACTTAATTTCTTCTTTAGACTGAAGTGACATTTCAGAGTGACTGATGACACGGGCTGATGCTATGAGCCTAATGAATATGTGTTCAAAGGCAGCTCAGTTTTTTGCATTGTCATTTTTGTCATCATCATGATTTTATTTTCGGTAATGGGCTCAGTATTTATTGATGGCTTAAGAATTCAAGGAATAACATGGATTCTGTGAAGTATCTCTACTTATTATTTTTAATTTATTGTGAAATAGATACATTATATTTACACGTCATCATCACATTCAACATTGAGAATTTGTACCAGTATGTAACAGGACTTGATTCTCATTTTTCCCATTTCCCTACCCACCCTAAAACCTCCTGCACCCTATATACTCTACTTAATTTTTAGGTTGTCTGTTTTTGTGCTTTGGGTATAAGGTGGCCAACTCCTAAGACTGAGGTGGGCAGCACATTTGAACCAAGGAGGTCAATGGCCTGTAGCAAAATGATCTTACTGTAAACCTCAGTTTTGTCATCTATACAATCACAATAGTAGCGGTTAACACACAGGCTTTTTATGAAGCTTGTGAATATTTAAATATAAATAAGTTGAACATAAATACATTCTATATAATTTGGATATGAATAAAATATGTAAGTATATGTATTTCTATATGAATTTGTTCGTAAAACAGTAGATGCTCAATAAAATAATTTACTTTCCAGTGTATCTTTCTACAATACTTTGTCTCATACTGTTTTTCCCTGTGAAACATTATATCTTCTAAAATTAAGACCAATGTTAATTTTAATACTTACTGCTTGTATATTCTGAAAGTTTTATTTGTATAATTTTCATTTGATTCATGTAAATTTTCCAGGAATTATTATTTAACATTCTTGTATACAAAGGCATTATCTCTCTGTGTTGCCTACCTGGATTTAGATCACCTTGTTTCTAGCCCAAGTCTACCATTTACTAATTGTAAGATTGAAGCAAATTGACCTGTGTGGAAATAGTCATAACAGTTTCACATGGTTAATTCTGAGGTTCTGTAAGTTAACAGAAGTATACTCTTCAGAGCAATTTCTGGAATAGAATAAGCTGTCTGTAACTGTTAGTACTCTTTTTTTATAGTAGTAGTAGCATGCAAGTCTAAAAGTCTTACCTTTGTATGGATAATGTTAGGTCTTTGCATTTGTTTAAAGCTTGTATGTTGGAGTCATAATCCCCAGTGTGATGAGTTTTGCAGATATTTCCTTAGCGGATGATGAGATTGTGAGAGGGGAAGCCACATGAATAGAGTTAATGCCCTAATAAAATGGTGAGAGAGAGCTTGCTTCCTTTGTTTATGCTTCCTGCCATATGGGGATACAATGAGAAGATGGACATTTACAAACCAGGAGGGTAGGTTTCACCAGACACTTGGTCTACTGGCACCTCGATCTTAGACTTTCCAACCTTCAGGACTGTGTAAACCACAGTCAACGATAATTTGCTAAGGCTGTCTGAACTAATATAGATCATCTTTGTTCTTCACATATTAATAAATTTGCTAAGTATTTAAATCATTCGATAAACAAATAGCAGCATTAGCCCGAGTCATTTGAGGATGGCTTAATAAATAAATTTTCAAATGAGTGATCAGGAAGTAAGGAAATCACAAAGGTTTGATGTATCCCAGAGGTAGTAACTGATAAATGCTGTGACAGCTGCCCCTTGGCCCTAAAATGGTCAGAAGAAGGAACTGCTAGTGGGACCTAGAGTGATAGAAGAAGTGGCTTTTGATGGAGAAAAGCTGATCACTCTAGCTACTACCTATAAAGTACAAGAGAGAAAAGTGCCCTCATGCACTCCATACAGAGCAGCCTCCTGGTATGCCGCGGAAGCAGGTGTTGGGGACAAGTGGAAGACACCTATAGCAATAATTATATTAGTTTTTGAACTGAAGCAATAATTATATTAGTCCTTGAACTGAAGAGGCTGGAAGTTTCATAAAGTTATACATGAGTATAAGTATAGTTTTTGTGGAAAATATTTTCATATTGTTTCATTTGAAACAAGTGATATTTCAATGAGTTCTATGTCTGTATGACTTGTGACAACTTTATTATTTCTGTTGGAGCCAGTAAGTTTCTTATGTGAAGAAATCAGATTTCATTGAAATATATTATTTTAAACCACAGCCACTCATTTCACTAACATTAGCTCTTGGCCTTAAGTTCAGGGGTTTGGTTGGTTATTGCTGAAACTGTAAAAATGTAACATCTAGTCCTATAAACAAGTGAATCACTTGTAGGAGATGAGAAAAGGATAAAGATAATTTTTTTCAGAATAAAAGGATTTTTAGTGACATCTCAATTTACATATATCTTCTCACTCCAAGGAGAGAGATAATATACACTTTTGATATTTAAAGTTCATAGAAAACAACTGACTTGTAAATATACTGTTTTTATAATGTAGAAGTTAAAAGAGGCTGATAAAATTATTTGACATAATTTATCAAGATCTTTCTTATGACTAGTAATTTATCTATAATCTCATTGATTTTTTTCTGCCTGAAATTAAGTTGCTTAAATTTCATCATTCACTTCAATGCACAAAATAATATTTATGGACCAGTCTAGAAACATTTTCTAGTTCCTTTCCTTCCCTTTTTCAAGATGTGTGAGGACTTTAGTAAGTTCTCAGTTCAGTTCTTTCATTTCCTTAGTGATCTATCAATAAATGTTGGCAAACTTCTAGCTTTGAATCTCAGATTATGTATCACTCTAGCCTCCACTTGCTGCATTTCAAAACTAAGTCTGCAATCAACTGGTTTCAAATTTTTCTTATTCACCTCTATGGAGTAAGACATACTAAATAGTGCCAGATAGGCCAGGGATTTAGCTCAGTGATTCTGGCACCTGCCTTGCAAGTGCAAGGTCTTGGGTTCGATCCCCTGTAAGCACATACCACAGTGCTGG
>PVIR01006175.1:0-66967 GCA_004026965.1 Petromus typicus | reverse complement strand
ATGCAGCCTCTTGATGCACTCAAGAGACATGGCAAACATAAGGCATGTTGGGCTGCTGTCAGGTACCCACACTTTTTTTTTCTTTGAAGTACTGGGGATTGATCCCAGAGCCTTTGTGCTGAGCTATATCCTGAACTGTTTTTATCATTTGAGACCATGTCTTTCTAAGTCACTACGTTGTCCAGGCTTGGCTTGAACTAGTTCTGCCTTAGATTTTCAGGGTGTTGGGATTACAGACGTGTACCACCATGTCTGGCAGTATAATATTCTGTAGTTTTCTTCAAAAATAAGTAGAAGAGCTCTATGTAATGATAAGAGTATAGAGTATAATAAATCCAGAGTCACATTGTTGCAAATTACTACCATCCCATATGATGTTCTGCATGTAACTGTCTGTACATGTATGACTGTCAGCATAGAAGGCTTGTTCACAGCAGCACCACCACCAACACAGGGGTGATGTGCTGTAGTGCAGATCTAGAATGTTCTCCAAGGTCCATGTGCTGAAGGCTTGTCCCCAGCCTGTGGTACTAGGGGGAGCTGGTAGAAACTATGAGTTGGTGGTCAAGGGCCAGTCTTCTGGTCCCTGGGGTGTGTTCTTGAAATGGAGTAGGGGACCCTAGTACTTTCCTATTCTTTACTGCGTCTTGGCCACCAGGTGAGCAGTTTTGTCATTCCACCTGTACTCCCCATGATGTCCTACCTCTTCAGAGACCTCAAAACAACTGAGCAACTGATCATGCCTGAAACCTTGAAACTATGAGCCAGAATAAACCTTTCCTCATTAATTTGCAGTACTGGGGATTGAACTCAGGAGTCTGAGCTTGCCAGGAACGCATGGTGCCACGGAGCTCCACACCAGCCCCAATGACTCAGATTGTCAAGTATTTGTTGTAGTCGGAGAAAATTGGCTAACATAATATATGATGCTACAGTGTCCCAACAGCTCTGAGGTCACTAACCAATAGGAATTTTCTAGGTCTATCATAATCTTGTGGGACCACTATTGTACATGTAGTCCATCGTTGTCCACAATATTTGTATGGGGATGTGACTGTCTTTGGTTTTTGTCACTTTTAAGGTATGTGTGGTATTTTCATATTATCATAATAATTTATTCCATCAGTGAATGTTTGTTGAGTGCCTACCAGTACTAAACACGTGGTACATGGGAAGTTGACCATGAACATATGTAACTTCCTTGTATAATAAAGGTTGTATTAGCTTCTCTAACAAAGCTTCAACTTTCAGTAATTTCATACAATAATTCAACTTGGTGTTATTGGTAGGCAGGAGGCTTTTATCTAGATGTTTATCCCAAAATGTATTATTTTATTATTTTTCTATGTATTTTATCTATTACTTACCTCACTCTGCAAAAATGGCTTAGTATATAATAATTTTAAAAAAGAAATATTTAATCTGTTTGAGGACTTTGACTTTCCAAGCACTGTGCTTGGTGTTGGATTTATTTTTTAATTAATTAATTAATTAATTAATTTTTATTCATTAAATTTATTGGTACATTTTATATATATATTGTGATCACATTCATTATTGGAACTTTATACTTGTACATGACATTTCTTGGTTTTCCTATTCCTCTTCATTCCCGTCCACCCATCAACCCTTCCCTACTTACAAAAGCTTTGTTTCCATTTTTCCTTTCTTTTGTCATGGTAGGTCAGGGATTTGGGAGTGCTTTAGCTAGATGCTCCTGGCTATATGGTTTCTCATTAGCTGGTTGGCTGGGGCTGGATGAGACGAAGCTTGACAAGTCCTGGAGATCCACTTCCAAGATGGCGCTCGAGGACCGCATCATCCGGACTCCTCCACCGACTGCTCTCACAGAACAGCAGCTAGCGTGGGAAACCTGAGAAAGCAGGATGCTGCCTGAACTCTGTGCCACTTTGTCATTCTTTCTGCATTCAGTACTTTAGAGATATGTCACTGAGTCCAGCCCGTATGAAAAGTGGGAATAAAGCTCTATCTTCAAAAGTGAAGAGTATCAGAGGACTTGCGCGCTTCCCTTAAAACCGTCACGGTAAGAGACTTTCCACCGCTTCTTCTCTGATCTGGGTTCTTAAACTTCCAGCGCATGGTAGATGACACTCAGAGTGCACCATCTTCTTCAAAACAGTCCGCAAGTGACCCACACCTTGTCCGTTCTCCTTCCAGATAGGAATGTCACACGGCAACCGATCTAAGAGGTGCCAGGAAATAAAGCCTGACAGCACCTTGTGACGGTGGAGCTTCTTCAGGGAAGGGACAGTGCTGTTCTTCCCTGTACCCTCCATTCTACAAAGAACGCGGGTCTTGTGCAGAATAGATGTTCTTTAAATATTTCATGAGTAAATGAGTACATGAATGATGAGGCTGTAGCATTGCTTTCCTATATTTTTCAAAAGACAAATCTAGTCTTGCTTCTTAATTAGAATATACAGCAACTCTGCTAGTCACATTTTATTTACAATTCAGCTTTGGCATATGAGTCTGTGCTCAGAATCACCTGGCGCTCTTGTTATTTCTTATGAATTATTTATGTCCCCCCCCCCCGAACTTTCTTCAAATGGCACATTGCAAAGACCTAGTTCTTCACCAAAGAATATTGTATAAGGGCAAGAAGGTTCAAAGCTCTCTGCATCACTGTACAAAAAAACTCAAGTAAGATGCTGCCAAGTGCTAAAGCGATGGGATCACAGGGCAGCAGAGATAAGAAATAAATTGTCATAGCAACCAGAAGACCTCAGTTGGAATGACTCTGCTTGGAAGGCAGTATCATGAGCTTAAATACATACAAAGAAGTCACTAATTTTGTAAAGATGCTGTTTAAATACAAGAGCATCTTTTTTAAAGTTCTCTAAGTGAATATAATTTGGAAGCAATATTATGTGGGAAGATGTCAAATGGTAACATTAGTGATGCCTCACCATATGTTTCATAACAACAGTAACTTATGTTCATTGTTAAACATCATGTTTTTTTTTAATTTTAGAAACAATAAGCTAGTGTATATTTGGGGAACATAATGGTGGTACATTCTTAGTGTAAAATATTGGAAGATGTAAAAAAATACATGAGAAAGAATTAAAAACTATCCTTCTATCTAAAATAAAACATATGAAAAATATGTTCAGCATGACACACACACAGAGTCCTTGACTTAAGAAGGTTCCACTTTCTTGTGGTATGAAATGAAATGTATTCAGTAGAAATTGTGCTTCAGTTTTTGCATTTCAATCTTTTCCTGGGCTGGGGATGTGCTGGAGGTACTCTTTCGTGATGCTGAGCAGTCACATGAGTCCTGTCAGCCAAGTGATCATGAAGAGGAACCAGCCAATACTCCTGAGGGCACGGTTGTGACTAAGTGCTGGTGTTTGGAAGGCCGGTGTATCCAGTGCAGTGGCTATGTATGGAAGGGTTTACTGGGATGTAATCAATGGTGAATTCAGGAGTATGGACATTTTAATTATCTGTATATAAAAAACCCTCAGATTGCATATAAATAATATATACTATGTAAGATATATAAAAATATATGTGTACTTCAATTAGTATGTAGGTTTCCAACTTATATTATCTCATGAACATTTGTCCATATATTAAATATTCTTAAAAGTATTGGTTTTAGTTACTACATGATGTTCCGCAATTTAGCTATACATTTAAGTAATTATATAATGCTTGACATCTTGATTGCTTTCATAATTTTGGCACTATAAATACTTCTGTAACCGACCTGGTGTGGAGAGTATTTATTACATAATTGGGACTACAGAAGTGTTTTATCAATAAATATAAAGGTTATATATATGGGATTGGGGTTTAAAAGGTGGGCAAGGGAATGGGAAAAAGTAAGAATCAAGGTACAGCATGTACAGGTGTAAATTTTAAATGATGACTATGATCACAATGTATTCCTAAAATGTACCAGTAAACTCCATAAAGAAAAAAATAAATTAAAAGGTACAAAGACTTATTTGCATCTCTGATTATTGCTATTTTGTAAAATATGATTAATTCTGTATTATCTGGAAGATTTATATATTTGTTTGCCTACCTTAATTTGTCTTTGAACTTGTTTCATTTTTCATCTGCCATTTATACTATAGATTAACTGTTTCAAAAATATTTTTATTGACTTGTGTAAATTTAAAATGTACCACATAAATTTGGGGATTTTAAAAATTGAAATCTTTATTGGTACATTACATATACATATCATGATTGTACTCCACAATGAGAATTTGTACCAGTATATGACACAACTTAATTCTCATTTTTTCCCATAGCCCTACCCACCCTACCACTCCCCCATATACATAAACTTTGTTTCCTTTCTTTTTTGTCATAATCTCATTATTTTTCCCCCCTTCATCCTATTTCACTTTGATTATTTTCTATTTCACAATATATATCATATAATTCTAGAACTCATTTACATCTTTATTTTCTCATACCAGAGAAAAGATACAATATTTACCTATCTTGGACCTATTTATTTCACTTATGAGGATATCCTCAAAGTATGTCCATTTAAGTATAAATGATTCAAACATAATTTTTTATGCAGAGTAATACTCCATTGTGTAGAAGAAGCACAGCTTTTTTTATACAGTCTCCAGTTGATGGACATTTGGGTTGTTTCCAAGATGTAGCAATCACGAACTGAGCTGCTATAAACATGGGTGCACATAAGTCCCTGTCATGTGAGTCTTTTAATTTTTGTATGCATATACCTAGCACAGTGATGGCTGGGTCAAATGAGACCTCCAATCCTAGCTTTTTGAGGAATCTCCAAACTGATTTCCACAGAGGATGTACAAGTCTACAGTCCCACCAACAGTGGAGAAGTGTTCCTTCTCCACAGCCTTGCCAACATTTGTTGCTGGCTAATTCTGAAATGGCAGCCGTTCTTTGTGCAGTGAGATGAAATCTCAGTGTTGTTTTCATCTGCATCTCTCAAATGACTAATGATGTTGAGCATTTCTTCATATGCTTCTTAGCTGCTCTTACTTCTTCCTCTGAAAAATATCTTTTCATTTCAGATGCCCATATTTGAATTGGGTCATTAAATTTGGGTGGGCTGATTTTTTTGAGCTCTTTATATATTCTAGATAGTAACCCTTTGTCTGAGGAACAGCTGGTAAAGATTTTTTTTCCCACATTGTTGGTTGCCTTTTTGCTCTGTTGGTGGTTTCCTTTGCTGTGCAGAAGCTTTTTAAAAGAATGAGGTTCCATTTGTTGATTTCTTCTGCCAATTCCTGTGCTATAGAGGTTTTGTTCAAGAAGTCTTTCCCTAAGCCAATATCTTCAAGAGTTTTACCTAACCGGTTTTGCAGCAGGCATAGTGTCTGTTTTAATATTTAGGTCTGTTATCCACTTTGATTTTTAGCTTGGTACATGGTGAAAAAGGTAGGTCTAGCTTTAGTCTTTGGCAAGTTAAAGCCCAGTTTTTGCAGCACCATTTGTTAAAGAGGGTATCTTTCCTCCATTGAGCACTTTTGGCTCCTTTGTCAAAGATGAGGTGGCTCAGTGTATCTGGAATAGTTTCTAGATCTTCTAATCTACTCCATTGATCCTCAGGTCTGTTACTTTACCAGTACCAGATCCTCTAGATAGAGTATCATGTCATCAGCAAATAATGAAAGTTTAACTTCTTCTTTTCCTATCTTTATTCCTTTTATTTCTTTCTCTTGCCTAATTGCTATGGCTAATATTTCTAGAGCTATATTGGACAGAAGTGGTGAGAGATGGCATCCTTGTCTTGTTCCTGATCTTAGTGTGAAAGGTTTCAATTTTTGACCATTTAGTATGATGCTGGCTGATGGTTTCTCATAGATAGCTTTTATTAGTTTGAGATACAGACCATCTATTCCAATCTTCTGTAGGGTTTTGAACATAAGTGGGTGTTGTATTTTGTCAAACGCTTTTTCTGCATCAATTGAGATGACCATATAGGTTTTGTCCTTGAGTCTGTTAATATAGTGTATAACATTTATTGATTTATGTATATTGAACCATCCTTGCATACCTAGGATGAATCCAACTTGGTCAGGGTGTATAATCTTTTTGATAATTCTCTATATTCTGTTTGCCAATGTCTTACTGAGGATTTTTGCATCTATGTTCATTAGAGATATTGGCCTGTAGTTCTCTTTTTTGGTTGAGTCTTTCTCTGCTTTTGGGATCAGGGTAATGGTTGCTTCCAGGAATGAGTTTGGGAGTACTGTTTCCCTTTCAATTTCATTGAAGAGTTTAAGAAGTAGAGGCGCTAACTCTTCTTTAAAAGTTTTATAGAATTCAGCAGTAAAACTGCTAGGTCCAGGGCTTTTCTTTGTTGGCAAGTTTTTAATTACATTTTCAATTTCACAGATTGTTATTGGGGTATTTAACATTTCTATATCTTCTTTATTCAGCTTTGGAAGTCCATATGTGTCTAGAAATCTATCCATTTCTTCTACGTTTTCCATTTATTAAGGTATAAATTTTCAAAATAGGTGTTTATTATCCTCTGGACTTCCTCTGAGTCGGTAGTAATTTCTCCATTCTCATTCCTAATAGCATAGATATGAGCCTTTTCCTTCCTTTGTTTAATTAGGTTGGCTAAGGGTCTATCAATTTTGTTTATCCTCTCAAAGAACCAACTTTTTAAGTCACTGATTTTTTGAACCATTCTCTTGATTTCTATTGCATTAATTTCTGCCCTGATCCTTATAATTTCTTGCCTAATGCGAGCTTTGGGTTTGTTTTGCTCTTCTCTTTCTAGTTGCTTGAGGTTCAGCATTAAATTGTTTATTTGAGCTTGCTCCGTTTTCTGGATGTAGGCCTTCACTGCTATGAATTTTCCTCATAGGACTACTTTCATTGTGTCTGATAAATTTCTATATGTTGTATTGGGGTTATCATGTAGTTGTAAGAACTGTTCAATTTCTTTTCTAATTTCTTCCATGACCCATTGGTTGGTCAGCAGAGTGTTGTTCAGTTTCCATGTGTTTGTGAGGATCCTTGGCTTTTTTTTTTGTTATTCAGGTCCAATTTCAGGGCATTATGGTCTGACAGTATACAAGAGATAACTTCAGTCCCTTTACATTTGCTTAAACCTGTTCTATGAATGAGCACATGGTCTGTTTTGGAGAATGATTCATGAGCAGCTGAGAAGAATGTAAATTGTGACTTTGTAGGGTGTAATACTCTGTAGGCATCTATTAAGTCCATTTGCTGAAGAGTCTGGTTGAGCTCAAGGATTTCCTTATTGACTTTTTGTCCATGCGATCTGCCTCTTTGTCGCAGCGGGGTATTGAGGTCCCCTACTATTATTGTATTGGAGTTTATCTGGTTTTTCATGTCCATTAATGTTCGTTTTATATAGTTGGGTGCATTAGAATTCAGAGCATAGATATTTAAGATTGTTATTTCTTTCTCTTGGATTTTTCCCTGAACTAAAAAATAGTGTCCATCTTTATCTCTATCAGTTTTGGCTTGAAGTCTATTCTGTCTGCAAATAAAATTGCCACTCCTGCTTTCTTGCTGTTTCCTGTCACATGGAGTATTGTTTTCCATCCCTCTACTTTCAGTCCATGTGTTTCTTTCTGAATTAGGTGTGTTTCTTATATGCATCTGATTGTAGGATCTTGCTTCTTGATCCACTTTGCTAGTCTGTATCTCTTAATTGGAATGTTGAGTTCATTGACATTTATGGTTATGACTGATATAGGCAAATTTCATGTTGCCATGTTTTCCTGTTCTTGGCTCTGTTTTTCTACTTTTGCCCCTTTCCCATCAGTTTCTTGTTTGGCCACATGGGTTGACTTGGTTAGGTCTCATGGATTTGTAACTTTCCTTATTATTCTCCAAGATATTCTTTAGAATGTTTTGGAGCACAGGTTTCATATTTGTGAAGTTTTTCAGGTGTTCTTTGTCATGGAAGTATCTTATTTCCCTATCAATTTTGAAGGATAGTTTTTCAGGATACATTACTCTGGGTTGGAAGTTGTTTTTCTTTAGGGCTTGAAAGACTTCACTCCAGGCTCTTCTTGCATTGAGTGGTTGAGTTGAAAAGTCCGCTGTGATCCTGACGGGCTTCCCTTGGTATGTAATTATTTTCTTTTCTCTGGCTGCTTTCAGCATTTTATTCTTTTTTTTTTTTTGATATCTGGAACTTTTATAATTATATGCCTAGGCGTGTGGAGTTCTGTATGCTTCATATATTTGTATATCCAATTCTTTTTCTTTTCCTATGAAGTTTTCTGCCATTATCTCTGTGAATAGTTTTTTAATGTATTTAGCATTGTCTCCTGCTTCCTCAGTGACTCCAATCAATCTTATGTTATTCTTCTTTGAATTATCTAGGAGTTATTGGATTGACTTTTCATTATCCCTTACTTTTTTCCATAGATTGTGCCTTTCCATATTCATTGGCTGAGATCCTGTCTTCTAGGTGTAAAATTCGGTCTTCTGCCATATTCATTCTATTGTGTAAAGTTTCACTTTCTTAATTTCCTGGACATCTGCTTGTAGGTGTTTAAAAGGTTCCATTGCTTTTTCTGTCTTGGATTCTATCAACTCCATGATTTCCTCTTTAGCTTTATTAATCATCATGTTGACAGTGTCCAATATCTCTGCTTTCATCTCAGAGATCAGTTCTGTTTTCCATTTTACTAGATCTGCTTTGGTTACCATTTCTGAGGACCCTAGAGACTGGCCTTCAAACTTCTCTATTTCCCTTCCCCCTGTGTTACCTTGAGGTGAGGATCTTTGTATCTGAGACTTTGAGTGTTTCCTCATCTCTGAGATTTTGTTTTGCTGTTGCTTTTGGCTTTGTACCTGCCCTGTTTTCTGGCAATGTTTGTTGAAAATCTCTTTCCTCCTAATATTTAGGACCCTTACAATATCAGTGTTCCCTGGATAGTTCTTTATAGTCTGTATTGGGACCTAAAGAAAAACTTCTAGTTCTGGCACATCTTATGAGGCATTCAAACAGTACAGTCAGAATACCTTCTCCTGTCTGCTTAGAGGCAGGAAGTCTCTGGCTCCTGCACTGCTACACTGGCTTTGCCTGAGGTTCCAATGGGCCAGCCTGCTCACCAATACAGAGCCTCTGGACTTACTTGTGCAGTTGGCCTGGAGGCCAGTAGGCTGCAGGCCCTGTGCAGCTGCAGTGGTACTGGCTGATGTTCCAATAGGCCCACCTACTCACCAGTACAGAGTCACTGGATGTGCTTCTGCTGTTGACATAGAAAAAAGCAGGCTTTGACCTTGCTTGACTGCGATGACGCTGGCTTCTGCTTCCCTGGCTCTGACTGCTGTTATACTCAGTCCCTGGGCACTCTTCTGGCATGGGCCTGGAGGCTGGCAGCCTCCCTGTTTTGTTTTGAGATAGGTTCTCACTATGTAGCCTAGCCTGGCCTTGAACTCATTAGCTTCCTGCCTCAGCATCTCTTATGCTGGGGACTAGAAGTGTTGGGTGGCCACAGCTAGCTAACGGGATGATGTTCTCATACACATAAACATACCAAGGTGGTTACTACAGGTGAGCAAATTAGCATACTTATCACTGCATGTCCTTTTTCTTTTCTTCCTTCTTTCTTCCTCTTTCTTGGTAAGATTACCTAAGCTACTCTCTTAGCAGTTTTCAAGTGGATGGCACTTTATGTTTTGTGTATAAATCAGATCTCTAGATTCTTTATCCTACACAATTGCAACTTCATACCCTTTGAAATGCATCTCCCAATCACCCCCACCTTTGAAAACTACTGTAATGGTCTTTGTTTCTATGCATATGATTTTAAAAAATGATTACCTGGAAGATTAATTGATTTTGATGCTAAGCATTTGGAATAATTTTGACTTAATACTTATGTTATGAACTATCTAAGTGATGGGGGAAGAGTAGTTTGCAAAATTTTTGTGAGGGAACTAGGAACATCTCTTGTTAGGGTCCTGTTTTAAGTTGGATCTGGAGTGTTTCCCAAATGCTTGCCCACATGTCAATGCTTGGTGACTGGCCTGCAGTGTTACTGGGATGCAGTGGTGCCTTTCAGAGGTGGGACTCAGTGGGAGGAAAGTAGGTCACTGGGGCTTTGTGCTTGAAAGGGAGTGTAGGATCCTGGTCTGCTCTCTCTGCATCCTGGCTGCCTTGAGGGGAATGGGCTTCCTAATCATGCACTTCTCCGTGACATACTGCGTTCCTGTTTGGTCAAAGGCACTGGGATCATGGGAGCATGAACCGGAACCTCTGAAACTACCAACGTTAGCCGTTCTTCTTCTCAGTTGATCACCTCAGGTATCTTTCCTAGTGACAGTACCTGATGGAGACAGCCTTTGATAAGTTGATGGTATCCATGGCCATTTCTGATATCTTTTCTCACTGTCACAGGCTTGCATTCCATCTGCAAGGGGCTGGATATTTTGTGTTACTTCCTTATAGTCATTAAATCAGATTCTTCCAAACAATAACCTCAAGTTTAGCAGCAACAATCTTATTTTTCTCTGAGAGAAGACTCAGTTGGTAATGTTGAAGTTCAGTCCAAGGATCTCAAACTGATCTGAATTAATCTTCTCAAAATCTGAAGGGAAAGGTCCTGAAATCCTCTTACACTGGTGGCCTTCTGTCAAGACAGTCTTCAGTAAGAGTGAGTAGCGTGGAAGGCTGATCTTTACTGGTGTGTGGCCAAGTCTGTACTACTGGGAGGCTCAAGGGGCTTGTTATTTATAACACAGCAAGGTTCTTATTTTGTCAGTTGGAAGTGTTGCTTTCATCCTTAGAACCTCTGGGAAGGGGTTGTGACACCTGCTGCCTTTTCCTTTGCTTTCTGGATGACAAGGAGGAACAGGGATGGAGCACGTAGTTACAAAAAGAGTACTTATAATGCTTTATCTTAATAGAAAATATAGCAAAGTTTAGAAAATGGCCAAGGAGGCAGGTTAGTTCAGGGAGGTTTCTATTGTCCTAAGGGTAGACCCTTCACCTACCAGCCTCTTGTAAACCTTAGACCCTAGAATTTCCATGAACTATTGCCAATCATGAAAATATTAAAGTAGATAATTATAATAAAATTACAGTATAGTGGTAATGTATTGTAAATAAAATTATGATGATGAGATTACCAAGGACAAAAAAGTTCTGAAGTCAAAGCTAACAAATACAAAACATTGAAGACAGAAATAATGGCAAGCCGGATGCTATGAACAACCTTTGAAACCTTGGACAATCTGTGGGTCCAGAGGCACAGATAATGTCTGTCTGTCTGTCTGTCTGTCTATCTATCTATCTATCTATCTATCTATCTATCTATCTATCATCTATCTATCTATGTATCCCATGACTCATCCCGGGCTCCAACAGCCTAGTGTTCAAAGCTGCAGGGGCAGGGCAAGAAGCTCCAGTGTGGAGGACACCACCAGGGGGCGCTGGCATTCTTACCATGCTTGGCACCCCGCCTCTGATTTCCTGGAGACTATGGCCACTGCCTGCTGTTTCTAGAAGGCAAGATCTTCCTGGGGCTGGGCAGACAGAACCTATTTCTGCACCGTACAGCTTTGCCCTCACTTGCCTTACTTATTGGAAACACCCATCACTAATTTCAACCAATATCCTTTCTCCTGCCTGTAAGGATGATGTATATTTATTAATGAGACTGTTGTGTGGATCTTAAATACTTTGGGTGATTTTCCTAGGTTAGATGACATACAGAACCTAAAAAAATGACTGCAGCAATTAGGGCATTTAGCCTTTGTTAGTGTCGCAAGATGCAGCTGCAAGCACAAGAGTAAAAAGCCAACTTACAGTTAAATTGCATGCGTTTAGTGTCTGCACCATTCCGAGGACAAACTTAAAGCCCTTGCAGTTGCTAGTAAAGGAACTGTACAGGAAATCCTATGACAAAAGGGAAAAAAAATCACTGTTTCTCCTTTCATGTTTTCCCTTATATATCTAGCTCCATCTCCTAAAATTTAATATTGTAAAAATTTCTATATTTGGATTTTTACTGTATACAACTAAGGTGCTCAACATGGTGTTTTGGTATACACATATGCAACAAAATGATTATTGCAGTCAAGAAATTAACACATCTCCAATTCAAAATTTTATACATACACACGTGGGACACACTCACATATAATGTTAAAACATCACGCTCATTTATGTAGATATCATTTGCTTTTGAGGTTGGACATGTAGCTCAGAGATAGAGCACATGCTTCACATATGCAAGGTAAGACCTTGGATTCAATTCCTGCAAGAAAAACAGACAGACAGGGCTGGGGATACAGCTCAGTGGTTCCGGCGCCTGTCTTGCAAGTGTAAGGGCCCGGGTTTGATCCCCAGTAACCACATAACAGTACTGGGCATGGAGACTCAGCCCAGCAACAACCAGTACCACATAGCACAGTGCCAGGCGTGGTGGCTCATGCCTGTAATCCCAGCACTCGGGAGGCAGAGGCAGGAGGACTGTTGTGATGTGAGTTGGAGGCTGAGCTCAGGGCCAGCCTGAACCACAAAGCGAGACTCTGTTTCAAAAAAAAAAAAAAAAAAAAAAAAAAAAAAAAAAAAAAAAAATTAAAAAAAAAAAAAAAGAAAAGAAAAACAGACAGACAAAAAGAATGACAGATCAGCTACTTTGAAATTTGCTTTATCACCTGCCAAGGGGTGGAGCTGCAGAAGCACAGACATGGGCCTGCCGCTCTTTCTATTCTATCTCCTGGATGCCCATGGTTTAGGGGCATACCTACCTTCTGTCATTTTTCTGTATTTTGTGGTAGGTCCATAAGCTTTTGTTTTTTAGGCAATTTCCTCCTGATTATAAATGTGGTGAAAATCCCTTTGCCCTTGTCAGATCCGTGTGGGGTAGACGCGCTCTGGGGCACAGACAGCCCTGCGTGTCATGTAAGGCTTGTGCATAAAATGTAGAGAAGAGATAAGTGGCCAATGAAAACAATGGTGCATAAAATGTGTTTCTTAGAGAAGGATTGTTAACTTTAACATGTTCACTTTTAAAATGCTGTGTAGGATGTCGCTGCACAGTTCAAGTACAGGACGGATGGGGAAAGAAGGTGACAGGACTTTTAACCTGAAATTTCTGTATTTCCAGATATGCAATACAGTCCTTTTTGCTTTTTATATTCATCAAACATAGCAACGTTCTAATACATTTTTAAGCTGTCATTACTTCTACTTGATAGTTAATCTGAATTTTAATATTTAAAAGCACACTCAAGGTCTTCATTAGAGCCATACAAATTCAAGTGAGGCCCCTGTTTGTAACTATTAACAAAGCAATATATTATACTCCTGTGATTTCACCAAGAAAACCTCTTCCATGTTTTTGAAAAGTACCATTAGCCCGTTAAGCCAGAGAACAACTGGTGTCAGTATGAGGTGGCATATGGGCTGAGTGGAAGCAGGCTGTGCCCCCATCGCCAACACAGAAATCCCCCTTTCCCTTCTCCCTGGATTCTACAATACTCGAGATCACGAAAGGCAGTGTGTGCGGAAACAGGCAGCAGGCATTTCTCTGTGCCTCTGATACTCTTTGTCTTAGTGTTTGGTATTTAGCTGCACATTTCAGATGCTGCTGGGCCTCCCGGGGTTTCTGAGCTGTTGCTTCCCACTGCTTTCGTTCTTCCTTTCAGCTGTAGGGTTTCTCTCTGCAGCTACAGCATACATGTCGAAATCTGCACTTAGTTTGGGTTGAAATCTCTGGTTTTTTTGTATGGCCACAGCTTTAGTGGGTCAACAGAATTTATCTGATGGGGTAGTGTGTATCATAACCAATGCTCTTCTATAATCCCATCCCCATCTCCCAATGTTTGGACAAAAAAGTAGTAAAGATTCGTTAAAAGAAGAAATCATGGTAATTGCTAGGATTCTCAGCATCTGCAGGTGTCATACTTTTCCTTTAATTATGTCTCGTAATGTATAACCTTGACTTTTCCAGGTCACACTGGCTAGAGAGATAAATTGCAAAGTACAGTTAACAATTATAAGGGTGGCAATAATAGTCTTTGGCTCCAGGTTCTCTGCTGAGCAGAATTTTTGCACCCACGTCACCGAGTTCCCCACCCTCCTCCTGGCGTTCCTGGCAGCCCACCCTGTTCTCTGTGGAGGCCAATGTGGTTTCTTTGTACTTGGAACTTGCTACTCCTCTCCCGAAGAAGGGACAGCTGTGCTGCACACACCAGCCCCTCCACTCCTGCTGACCCTGTCTCCTTTCAGAGCTCCTGTGCAGATGACCTTGGGTTTTCCATATTTTACAGTTCGCTTACTCTAGGAACTTGGAATACATTCCTTTGATGCTGGATTGGAGCAGATTAGAGTAACAGCACCAATAATGAAACCACAAAAAGTTCTTTGTTCTTCCTAGGGAAGCCACACTCCAGAAAAAAGTCTGACCTCTTGAGTCAGGATTTATTCTTCCTCCAGAGACATGTTTCTGTTCAGTATTGGCCTTTTCAGTACAGTGTGGTCCTAGATAAGATACTTAACTTCTACCTTCCTCAGCTTCACTAATAGAAACATAATCAGCTCCCTACAGGTGTGAGGTTTAACACAATAATATCGTGGGCTTTGAGTGTGCAGATTGTATTATGCACTTAAACATGTATCAGCTATCATTAGAAAGTTTTGACCTATAAATCTCAGGAACTGACCAGAGGGTTAAGTAAGGTTTTGTCTCAGAATCTCTGACATTTGACTTGAGTTCACCAGAATTCTAGAGGAATATAGGCAGCTGATGTTGCTATCTCCACACTCTCACAGCTCACTCATGAACATTTCCTGAAATAAATTTGAAAAATGACTGATAGGAAATTTACTGTTGACGTTACCAAAACTGAGCTCTGAGAGTAAAACATGCAGAATTTACTTAGTGTTAGGTCCTAGGTTCGATCCCTGGTACTGCAAAAACAAAAATAAAAACAACCTGGGGGGGGGGGCCTGGGGATTTGGCTTAAGTGATACTGAGCCTACCTTGGAAATGCATGAGCCCAAGTTTGATCCCCGAGACCACAAAAAAAAAAAAAATTACTTTGCATTTATGAGTCTGGTTAGAGAATTACATATTTATATGTTAGCCTTTATCTTTTTTCTTCTTCATATATATTTCTTGTATTTTTTTGGGGGAAACTACTTTCCCTCATTCTTACCTATGTGGAATTGGGGTGACCTAATCATGCTGCTTTCAGAGTTGCTCCTGATTGGCGTATGCAGGCTATGTTCTCTGGCCTTCTGATTGGCTCAGTGATAGATCTTTAAACCGTTCAAGATCAAAAAGATCCTGGAGTTTCTGGGAAATAAAAGTATTGTTTCTTCTCAGATGTGATAGAAAGATGTCCTCTCCCTTTTCTCGGGAGAGAGGAGGCGTGAGGATGTGAGTTTCAGAATGTGGCAAGTTTAGGAGAAATTCAGCACCGTATAGAGACTATGTACTGGACTATGTATAGAGACTATGCTATGGAAATATCTTTCCAGTGGTTGGATCCCAATGTGCCAGTTTCCCCCAGCCTTTTTAGCTACAACTAACAACTATCCTTTTTAAAATCAGTATGAATTGAATTTTTGTCACTTATGACATACAGGATCAGATTTTCCTGAAGCTGCATTACAGTTAGAATATTCTTATGGCAGCAAGGAACACTTTATAAAATTCGAAAATGAATGTGAATATCTCATTGGAATTTGGATGGCTAAAACGTTTCAACCATTCAAAGTGAGGTGTACTTCCTTACTACCTCCCTTGATATGCAAATCCAGAGTAGAATCATTTGTTAAATTGGATTTCCAGAGAGGTGTCCCATTTATCAATTAAGAGATGAGCTTTCTTACTCTTAACCAAAGGAAAGTAATTCAGTGCTTGGCACATAGAAAGTGCTCATTGAATGTTTAAGAAATGGAGTTTTTTTGGTTATACTTGAATTTCTGATTAATTGGAAGTTAATTAGAAATCTCCCCCCTCCATTTCCTCTCTTTAAAAAATCTTTGCAAAATGTATGAGTGCACTTTTTTTCCTTAGTAATTACAGTATAGTGAGTATAATTGCATTTTTGAAGATTAAGAATTTTACAGTGCCTGAGGGTTATCAGTCAGACTATAAATTCTCATTGTACAAAATTTCATATGGAAAAGTTATAGGAAATTGATCATAGGAATCTAAAAATGTATTTTCTAAAAATTCTAACATCTACTAGTTTTATTGTACTTTAACTTTTTATTTAAAAATCTTTGTGTGTGTGGAAAAAGTCATAATTTTAATCAGCTGGATTCTAGTTAAGGAAAATTGTGCTGTTTTGTGAGAAACTGTTTTAGTATTGGTTCCATTAATTTAATTTAAAATTATTGATATGGGGTGCCTTAGTCCATTTGGATTGCTATGCCAAAATTGTCTCAGACTAAGTATGATGCTTAATCTTGACTGTCAACTTGATGGTTTAAGAGATGCCTGTGGTAGGGGATTTTTCAAGCACACTTCTGGATGTGTTTGGGAGGTTCTGGGGAATGACCTGGGAGTCTATATGGGCCCCTAATCCCCTTTTCTCTGGCTATTTCCTGTTCTCTACTTCCTTGCTGCCATAAGGTGAGCAGATTTCTTTCCCCATACTTTTCTACCAAGATGTTTTTGCCTTGGATCTAGATGACCATAGACTGAAATCTCTTAAACCACAAGCCATAAGTAAAACTTTCTTCCATTAAATTGTTACTTTTGGGTATCTGGTTGCAGTGATAAGAAATCTGACTACTACACTGGTTAATTTATAAATAACAGATATTTGTTTCTCATTGTTCTGGAGCCTGGGAAGCCAGACCTGAAGATGTTAGCAGATTTAACATTTGGTGAGAGCGTACTCCCTGCATCAAAAGATAGAATCTTTCTTGCTGCATCCTCACAAGCCTCAGTTATAAGGCCACTAATCTGTCATGTGGGTTCTAGTCTCATGACTCGATCAGGTCTTAGAGACCACCCCTCTTCATACACAGCAATGGGGATTAATTTCAACATGAATCTTAGAGACATTGTCATAGTTGTTTCCTTTCTTTGCTGAGATGAAATAACAGACATCCAAAGTTAAAGAGGAAAAGGTTTATTTGGCTCACAGTTTGTAGGGGTTTCAGTACTTAACCAGCTGGCTTCAAGGTGGGATGGTAGAGGGGCAACAGTTATGGCAGTGGAAGACATAAAAAGCAACAAGAGTTTGACAGCATCTTTCTGCCCTTTTTTCTCATCCAGAGTACTCAGGATTAAAATAGTGCCAATCTATCTCTCATATGTAGTGGTTTAGCAATCACACACCCTTATTCTCAGCATCATACTCCCTGGATTCAGCCACCTCCAAAATAACCCACCTTATTCACATGAGGCTTTGGGGAGACATCTAAACACATTCCATTCTTAGCTCCCCCAAAGGCTCATGTCCATTCCTTTATGCGAAAGCATTTAGTCTCTTTCTAAAAATTGTCAAGTCTTAACAGCATCAGCTTTGTTGAAAAGTCCAAGTCCAAAATCTCTCCTGAGATTTAAGGTAAATTCTTAGCTGCAAGCCCCTGTACAAAAGAAAAGGAAGTTAAATACATCCAACATTCCATGGTATAATATAAACATTTCTATTCCAAAACTTAAAAAAGATTGATAAAAGGAATGAGACCAGAGCAAGTCTAAAGTCCAGCAGGGCAAATATAAAATTCCACAGTGTCACTTCCAGTGTTCCTGGTAATCTGTGGCAAAGGTATACTCCAAGGGGCGTGGGTGGCTCCACTGCTAAGGCTCTGCTGGTTGTTGTAGCTCCCAAATCTTCTCTCTTGGGCTAGCTCTGCTTCCTCCTTGCAGTTTTGCTCAGATGATCCACTTGCCTGTCTTCTCCAAATTTCTGGTATCTCATCTGCACCTTTGGTTTCATGCTCAAAGTTTCACACACTGTCCTCTTTGGGGCACACTGCCCAGCCTTTCAGGCCTTCTTCTGCAATCTGGGCAGAAGCCATCCAGATCCCACCTAAAACCAGTGACACACGATGACGCTGAGGCCCCCTGTCAGCTGAAACAGTGGCCAGACTTCCTTCTATCCTGGCTCTGAAGGATCCAGTGCACGGATTGCTGAGTGCTCTGAATCCAGTTCTAAGGAACAAGCTCTCTGGGCTGCTGCTATTCTGGAACATCATGCTCCGGGGGGCTTCTTTTTTTTTTCTCTCAAAGCAGTCTTTCACTTTCACAATTCTGAGGCTGTAAAGGATGAAGTCCTGCTGCTTCTTGTGATGCCCTCAGGCCATTGTTTTCTATTCTCCTGTCTCTTCTTAGCAATCAAGATTTCCTCTGTTCCATCTTTGCAGTCTACAGATTCATGGAGCTTCCTTTCTGCCAAACTCCCAACATTTTGTGTAGTCATCCTCTGTGTCAGGGTGGTATGTGGTGAGGATCAGCTTTGGAGGCCCGGACCTGGAGGGTAAAAGCAGAGTCACCACACAGACTCTGGGGAGGTTTCTGTGAACACTCCCGTATTTATTGAGGACTACACAGGCTTATATAGAACAAGGAGAGTGGGTGTGGCTGTGAATGCATAGGGGCAAGGGGACTGTATCTGATTGGTGGGGCACAAGTTTTTTATCTTTTATGGTTAGCTGTTGGCCAAGTGAAGGAGTCACAACTAGCGGAGGAAAGAGAGGCCCCTAAGTGGCTATAGGCCAGTTTCCACACACTGGAGTTAGCATGCTCGAACTCCTTTGGGTGTTTTCTAGAGACATACATGTGGCATACTTGACCCAACCAGACTGGAACTTCTTCAATCATTATTCTGGGTTCTCTGCTCTTGATTCTCAATGTAGACCTAGCTAAAAGCCTCTGACAACAGCAATGCCACTGCCTCAACATTTAACTGCCTTGGAATTTCTTCTGCAAGATTTGTTAGTCTTCTGCCCTTAATCTCAGTCTTAGGCAAAGTCTCTGGATGTGAGCAAAATGCAGAGAAACTTTCTGCCAAGGCATAATATACACTGTCTGTAGTCCAGCAGCCAATGCAGTCCTTTTACCCAGCGAAAACCTCAAGAGACTGGTCTTTACCAGCTTTCTGGTCTTCTGAGCTCTGATCTGAATCTCTCATTCAGCAGAGACTCAGGCAGTTCAGCTCTACTACTATATCCAGCATCTCTGAATCTTTCCTAATTATTTCCCTCCCTACAATCCAGTTCCAAAGGCTCTTGAGCCAATGGCTGGATAAGGTCACAGCATCAACCCCGCTCTTTGCACTGTTTCTAAGTTAGCTACTTCTCTCTTATCACTGAAATGAAATACTCAGCACCCAAAGTTAGAGGGGAAAGGGTCACTTTAGCTCACACTTTGAAAAGGTTTCGGTCCTTAATCTCCTGTCTCCAAGGCAGGATACAGATGGGTATCAGTTCATGGCAGTGGAAACAGCAAAAGCAACAAGGGACTGTAAGAATGTCTTTCTCCTTTATCTTATTCAAACTACTGGAGTGGAGGCAGTGCCAAACTAATCACTCAAATGTAGGGGTTTAGTATTCACATTCTTTTAATCCAGCATCACACACTTCAGATTTAGCCACTTCAGAAAAAAGGCTGCATGCAGCTTTGGGGAGACATCGAAACACAGGCCACCACAGATGCAAACATTCAGACTGTAGCAGACAATAAGAGAGAGTGGGACATTAGTGGAAAACGTGATAAAAGGGATCTGACATTGATATTTTGAGATTCAGTGAGGACGTTTCACTGGACCTGAGTTCTTTGGGGTCAGGATCATTAGGTCCACTATTCCCAGTGAACATGTAGCTAATAGCTAAAATCAAGGATCAGAGTGGAATGTTCTATTTCATGGAGCTATTCAAAGAAAGCAGCAGATTGTCTTAGTGTGTGGCCTAGGATGTGAAGGGGAAATGGCTGCTCAAGTCAGAAGGATGCAAATGAGCCTCATGAGTATCTAGGAGGCAAACATTAGGTTGCAGAGTATGGAAGGCACTGGTTGGGCAATCAGCAAATAACAAATATGCTCAAAGTTTCAATTTCCTTTTCCCTGATGTTTCTCCCAGTGCCTCATAGTCTTCCAGAAACCATGTTCTGAGATATTTGAGAAGCTGGCACTGCACAAGTTAAAAGGTTGGTTTTTGTCTCTTTTCCAGCCTTGTGTGTCCTTTGCTAGGGTCATCTTTCATGTGAGTGTTGATGTTATTGGCTTACTGTCCTCAGGGCTTATACTTTGAGTTGTATTTATTGTAGTGATGATGAATTAAGCTAGCATTAGTAAAATTCTCACAAGCCTCCTGTGAGTATGGTTTTGCATCTATGGAAAACTTATAGGAGTACTTGGAAGACTATGCATTTGCAAAGGACTAACAAAATTGAGACAGCCCCTGACTAGGGTACTAACTTGTGTTCATACCAAGCAAAATTATTATTTGTTTCTCTTCTTTTGAAAACCATATTTAAAGTCCAGTAATTTCTTATTAGTATTATTCTATTCTCATTTTATTTATGGACAAAATAATTACCAATCCAATTCAGCTATGACTAGGCTGAGCACTGTGGGGATTACATGGATGAGTTCAATAGACAAATATTTCCTAGAGCTCCAGGTCCCAAGAGGAAGGCAGAGAGGAGTAGTTCTGAGAAAAACCATCAAACATTCTATAGCAAAAGTATGAATGGATTTTATGAAGAGGAACAAGAGAGAGAAAAGAATATCTCCAAGTAGGAAGATGGTTGGGGATAGGAGGGGCTTGAGTTAGGCCTTGGAGGAGGGATAGACCTGCAACAGGCACAAATGATGGAAGGGCCCCCCAGAAGGAGAGATCAGCCTTGGCACATCCAAGTCAGGAAATAATGCACTAAGGCTGGGTCAGCGTGGGTGGAGACCTGGTGAAACACAGGAGTACGGTTTAGGTAAAGACTGGAGATGGTAGCTGGGCTCTTATCATGGATGGTTACACCTGCCAGAGAACGGAAGGTAGGAAACCAGACAGTGTTTTGGGAAACAGGAGTTGATATAGGAAACAAAAACAATTTCGGAGGAAGGGTGGAGATTGGTGCTGTGGGTGAAGGTGTGGGAGGAAGACAGGCTGGAGCTGGACTGTCCATTCAGGGAGCCACCACAGCACTTCCAATGAGAGTGATAAGATTGTAATCTAGGAGAGTGTCTGGGAGAAACAGAAAGAGGCCATGAACTTGAGAGAAGAAGGAGCCCAAGGGGAGGAAGATATGAAGGACTCTGAGGTTAAATGAGGTCAGGAGTCTAAAGAAGGTGAGGCAGGAGATGGAGGATTTCTTTTGAAATAAGATGAACTCCTCATTTTTGAATGCCTTAAGTTTTGTGTGTGTGAACATCCAGCAAATGAGCTGTTTCTTTGAGGGTTGGGATGTCTCATTTGCCTGTGTAGCTTTTGTACATATTGACCAAATGTTCACTGTCTACCAAGTAAAGGGCCTGATCATAAGAGCTCAGCTATCATTTGTTCAACTGAGCTAAACTAACTTTTTTAGGTTTCCATAGAATTCCATATTTTTATATTGAGAATGTCTAATTGGTAGACCATAGTAAGACCCTTAATTCAAAAGGTTAGATCAAAGTGATGGAGACATAATAATGCATACCTGTTCTGTGGAAGAGGGAAGTTAATAACTGTGTTTGAAAAGATCAGATCATGGGGTGTCCATTCTGTCTCTGTTGTGCTTCTCCACCCAGAAATGAGCAGTGAACACAGAAGCTTGGAGATCTTACATATGCAGACATTTTCCTGAAGGACGGGAGGTCTGGAATGGGTGAGCTGGGTGAGTTGCTTAAGAACGCATAATTCAAAAGCAGGTACTTTGTAAGTTTAGCCATATTTACAATTCTCTTTTGCATAACTTTTATATTTTTTTTCACATTTGATTTTTCCTTAGGTGTTGACTTTTTTCAAAATTCCAATCTGTCTTTGTTAGGGAAGTGAAGAAAAACAAAGCTAACTTGAGATATCTTTTTTTTCTTAGGTTGAAGCTTTATGTGGAGAGCTTTCACAGGAGCTAAGTGTGGTGGTGTCAGGATCCTGAACAGGAGTAGGCACTGGGGAAAGGAAATGCTTCCGGGCAAAGTCAGTTCTGCTGCTTAGAACCATTTTCTCTCAGAGTTCCTCTTTGAAGGGCCTTTGCTCAGCACTGATCAGGCTGTGTGGCAAAGGGATGACTATAAAGGAGCTAAGAGTTATATTTGCTTCACTTTGCAACATACTGAAAGATTTACTTAATTATTATGTTTTTCTCTTTTTCCCCCTAGAATGTTAGTTTCATGGAGACATAAATTTTTTTGGCCTTGCTCCCTTATGAATCCCACAAGCTGGACATCTGGTTATCTTGCACATAGTGCCAAGACAAAGGAAGAAGGGACTCGGAAATAACTAGGGATGAAGGAAAAGAGCAAGATGAGCATACACTTCTGAAAGGCAATTCAGGAAGAGGTTTTCTGGAGGGTGGGCTACTGAAGAGAAATAGAAGGCAAGACCCCCGATGGTAGCTCTTTGGGTATGATAGTTAGGAGCACACTGGTGCTTCAAAGTGTCAAAGTGCCAATGGCTACTCACAGACATATCCCAAAGGTTGATGAAGAGTTAAAGAAATGGGAGGATATGGTGACTGGTGATAAGTTACAACCAGTCTGTCTAAAATTTAACAAAGTAGAAGAGCAAGATGAAATTTTGTCTTGATGATCAAAAAGATTTAAGGGAAGAGATGTATTTTCAATCAAAGAAGGAAGAGAGAAGAGATGTGAAGAGAGGCAACATTCCTTAAACTTAGTGCCTGAGGAGGGAAAGTGTTTACTGGGAAGGATGTTTCTTGTTTTTAGTGGATAAAGCCAAGGAAACAATGTTGAAACAGACAAACGTGAGATGTAAGGAGGAATCTGGAGGGAGCTCAAATGGAAGTCATCCTAGCAGAGAAAGAATGGAAAGAAGAGGGTCAGGAGAAATTGGTAGAGAGGAAGAACAGGATTGTTTGGTGGGTGAGATGTAGTGGAATTAAATGGCACGGATGTGTTGGAGATCCAATGTATTCTGTTTCATGACACATTTTCCATAATGCTCAGTGTTCAAAATTGGGATCAAACGCAAGATGCCTGAGTGCAGTAATATGAGAATAAACATTGGGAGCTGGGTGTGGTGGTGTATGCCTATCATCTCAGCCATGCCTGAGGTTGAGGCAGGAGATTGCAAATTGAAGCGCAGTCTGGGCATCTTCATGAAACCTTGTCCCCAAACGAAAGGTCTGGGGATGTAGCTCCATAGCTGAGCTTCTCTGAGTTCAAGCCTAAGTACCACCAAACCTAACCAAACCAAACCAACCTATGAAAACTGGAAGGGGGGCTATGTAGCTGGGCAATCGGGTTCCAGAAAACCAGGATCCTAAGGAAAGTGTGGTTAAGAAAGTAGATAAGAGCAGTAAGGAACTTGGTGAGGGGTAAAAGTGAAGGAATAGAAAGCCTTGGGGAGAAGGACCAGATCAGAGCAGTGGGGGACCCAAGAGATGGAAGGAGAGGACGGGGAGCAGGAGAACAGGACAGAAGAAAAATGAACGCACTTGCTCCTGTTCTCCAGCGAGTGAAATCATTATGTGCTAAACAAAATTTAGAGAAGAAATCTAAAAAAATAGTGTCATAATGAAGGAGGGGGGAAGTTAGGTGTTTTTATTTTATTTAGTCATTTTTTTTCTCCCAGAAAAATAGTGGAAGTAATAAAATAGAAGTTTTTATGGATTCACTAAATAAACAGCACCTCTGTACTCTTTGGCACATCAGGATCCTTTATCATTTCAGAGGGATGAGAACTCACAGTGGGTCTGTGAAGCAGACGAAGAAAGCATTTCTGCTAGATCCACATTTAACAAAAGCAGGACCAGGCACCATCCCTTGTCATGTTCTTTGAAGTTAATCTTTGGAAAGAGATTCTCAGCCTGAGTTTTGCCTGAGGTTCTTTTGCAGAGAGCTAAGTTATAGAAAGGTTTATTCCAAGATGTTTTCATTTCCTTTCTCGTTGGCTGTAACAAGAATGAAAATAAGGGCCTTTACCAGAAAACACAAGGTGCAGTCTTACTAAGGATGAGTCTGTTAGCTTTGGGTAGTCTCATCTGTTACCATTAATTCTAATAAGTCTGACATTGCCTAGTCACCTTTCTGCCGATGTTTAAGGTGGTGAATGTCTATTCTGCCTGTGTTTGAAAACATACCTATAAGAAAGCAATGTCCATGTTCTCGAGGTAGAGGAGACAGGTTCTGTCCAGCGGCCATTAGGTGGTGCTGCCAACCAACATTCTGAAGGCCATTTGGACTCTGCTGCCTTCTGTGGGGGGATGATGAGGATGTTCTAAGATTCTTTCACACAAGGTGGACGTGGTTGAAAATTTGCCCTCACCTCGGTGAAACTTTTGAGATTTTTTTCTTTCTCAAGAGCAGTTAGTGCTTGCTGTGAGGAGGCAGCTAAAGGAGGAGTGACTGTCAGCCTGAAAAACAGCCATTGATATTTGAACAACTCTTTCCATTTAATGAAGAATTCTCATGTGTTACAGTTGCTGGAAGATAGCAGGTAAGCCTTCAAAAATTGTTTCATTTGAGTAAGTGAAATCCTACATGCAGAGAAAATTAATTCCAAATTGGTATTTGAGGATGTAGACATTGTCTCAGGGATAGTTTGTGAAAAAAGTTACTGTGTCTGTGATAAATACATTACAGGAATCTTCCATTCTACTTCTACTATTGCATGTTATAAAATTTTCCTTGTTACAGAAAATTGAAAAATAAGAAATTTTTATAAATACATTCTCATTTTTTATTTCCAAAGTGATGACTTCATTCAGGAATTTGTTATCCATTATAGATTCCTATATAGACTACTTTTTCTTTTCAAAGCATTGATTCATTTTTGATTGACAAATATAAATTTTATATAAACTTGTTTATTATGTAGAATATAAGTTTTGAAATATGTATGCTTTTGTGGAAAGGCTAACTCAAGCCAATTTACATATGTACCATCTCACAGAATGTTTTTGTGCATGGTGAGAGCACTTAGAATTTGCTCTCCGCAATTCCTAAGATTATAATGCATTGCTAGTAACTAGAGCACCATATTTTTTTTTTTTTTAAGGTTTTTTGAGACAGGGTCTCACTTTGTGGTTCAGGCTGGCCCTGAGCTCAGCCTCAAACTCACGTCACAGCAATCCTCCTGCCTTTGCCTCCCCAGTGCTGGGATTACAGGCGTGAGCCACCACGCCCGGCACTGGTATGTGGTACTGGTTGCCGCTGGGGTGAGTCTCCACACCCAGTATTGTTATGTGGTTACCGGGGATTGAACCCAGGTCCTTGAGCTTGCAAGACAGGCGCCGGAACCACTGAGCTATATCCCCGGCCCCCTGGAGCACCATATTATACAATAACAGGAGCTTGTTCCTTCTATGTCTAACTAAAAGTAGCCAGAGAGTAGTCAAGTCTTTGCAACAGCTCAGTCAAGAAAGAGAAATAATCATGAACCTGTGAAAATAGCACTCACGGCTTCTGAACGTGCCCTGCTTCTTAAAAGTTCAACATCTCCCAACTCCACCCACTGAGCATCAAGACCCCAACATTGCCAGACCACATCCAGACCACAGCAGGTCCGTGTTAGAGCGAACAAGCCAACTTCTCCTTTAGTGAGTGTGTGGGTCAGACCACATGCAGTTAACCGGACCTAGTCACCTTAGCTGTGAGGTGATAAGGTCTGGCTCTGCTGTGTGTTTCATCCTTAGAGGTGGCCAGCTGGGCTGGCTTCGTGGACATCGGTCTGTGTGTGCCTGCATCTTTTTTCATTCTGCCATGTACACAACTTCAGAACCACCACTACCCCAGTAGTGTCTGATCTTTTGTATAGAAGCTCTGGGAATGAAGATAGAGGGTGAGACACGTCATTATATTTTATTTCCTAGGGCCTAAGAAGTGATGACACCATGGAGTCCTCAGCACTCCTGGCCCTCTCTGGGACTAGCTTTGAGTGTACTCTACCGGGAGGCCTCCCACGTGCAGAGCTGCGTATTCTGCCACTTCTCATGTTGGGAAGGCTCCTCTGGGACTAGTTTTGTCCTCATCTCTCAATATTGGCTCAAAAATAAAAAGGCCATAATCCATCATATTTTTTTTGGTATCTTTTAGAAAAAGCACAACACCTGTCATTCTTCATAGTGATGTTTGGCGTCTGACCTAGAAACAAATGCTAATGCCAGCCGGTGGGAAAATCACACACAGTCTTTCTGCATCTTTCAAAGTGAGGTTGCTGCAGGCAATAAAAGGAAAAGGGAAGCGCCTCAGTCTAACCCCAGGATGCTACTTTCTAAGGTGATACAATTCCTTTTCTTTGATAAAAGTAAAACCCTTGGCCCTTTCTCCAATGAAAAGTCAGAGTAGTTTAAAGTTCGAATTTCTACTCTTGTTTCGTTTTTGAGAGAGTGCCTCACTAGTTAGCCCAGTCTGGCCTGGAACTCATGATCTTCCTGCCCCAGCCTCCCACTAGCTGCCTATACCACCATGCCTTGCTTAAAACCCTTTACAATCTGGTCTTTGGAATTCAGTGAATCTCTATTCAGGCAATAGAATTGTATAAATCAATGATGTCTGCTTATTAAAACACATTTGTGAGTTTAGTATCTCAGCTTATAGAGCTCCTTCGAGTTTTTTCTTTTCTTTTTTTTTTCCCAAAAGAGATATGTATTATAAACAATGGGAAATATCTGTATTCAACAAGAATACTAAAAAAGCCCTCAGTGTAATTTAATGTTGGCAATCAATACTGTATGTCCCTGATTGAATCGAAAGGTGGAGATGAAGACTTTTATTGCTCCAGGTGGACTGAAAAATGTCGGTGCCTGCAATCTGGCAGTCACTCACAGAATCTCCAGTCCCTGCATGTTTTCATTGCTTCTAATATTGTGCAGCTCGAGGCTACTATCTGTCCTGCCTAATGATGGGGCCAACCTTGACCAGGAGCCCTCTGAACCTTCCCCGGAGCCTTTCTGAGATTGCCCACCCCTTGACATCAGCCTTCAGAGTATATAAAATAGAAATCAGAGTAAAAGAGTGGAGGGCTGAGACTCTACTGTGTGCTCATCTGGCTAAACTCCTAATACTTCATGATTGTATTTGATTTTTAAGTCATTTTGAGCTCTATTTGCAACTCCGCTGTCTTTTATCTTTTCTTGGAATCACAACCTTTAACTACAAAGCTTATTTCAAGGCAAAACCTCTTAGAATTCAAATCACTTACTCTTGCTTCATGCTAGCCTGTTTGTTTGGGATATCAGCTTGCAAGACCTCCTTTGAACGATTGCTTTAGTAAAATCAAAGTGATTTGGGGACTGAAAACTTTGATAACTGAGTGTTTTATGCTACTTTAGGGATTCCTCTTGCAGCTTGGTTGAATAAGGAGGAAAATGGAATCATTAGAGATGAAGAGGGCCGAGGCCTTTGTTCTACACTGTTTGCAGAATTCTAAATGAGCACCAGGCAGGGACTCTGTGGATATGGAAATGCGTAAGATCTCAGAAGCTACCTGGAGCAGCTATGTGCTGCCAGAATGCTTCCCAGAGGGAGAGGTTCTTTCTTGGTTTTGGAGTCAGATGCTTTGGGCTGCATCAGATGAGACTGGCTCCTTGTCCTTGGAGGGTTTGTGAACTTCTTTTGGGAAAACTCTTGGTATGATAGTATCACTTTGGAGATTTCCTAAGGTTGTTGTAGGAAGGGAGGAGACCCTGTTCTGCTTCCTGCCTGCTCCTGTGGGGTTGTAACCTCCTGCCACAGTCTGCAAAGCTGTGGAGCCAGTATTCTGGCTGTCAGGGAAGCTGCTCCTCTTGTGTAGGGAAGAAACTTCCACACAGAACTGTGGCTTGTTCCTCCTACTCTTTTCCTTCTGTTAGGGGGAACTGATCTCTTATAATGATTTATAATAACAAAAGTCACCAAGTACAAGCATGTCCCCTATAACGAAAGCACCCAACACTTAAAGGACAGAGTGGGATCACATATGTACTTTCCTTTTATCCTCCCAATAATTTAAAGAATTTTGTTATCCTTGTTCTAAGAAGAAAAATGAAGTTGAGAAGGATACAGTTCTCAGGGCTTGTGGGTACTGAAGAGAAGGTTTCAGCACAGTTCTACCTGGCTCCCAAAATGAGAGAAACGGATGGCTCTCAGCATAGCATATGAAGACTCGCTCGGTAATTATGTGCTTTGAATTAGATTAATATAAGCCACGACATTTCCTTTGACCTTTTAATTTCCTGGAAAAGGGAGCAACATGACAGGGGGATACCGTAAATGAAATTATTGCATTATTACCAGATCAGCTTGCATGCTGCTGAAGAGATGGTGTATGCCTATCATCACAATGTGTTTATTCAGTCAAAGAAGAACCTTTAGTAGCTATGATTTCACCTTGGAGAAGGATGAGGGAGGCTGCAGAATGGTGTATGCCAGTGGCAGTGAACTTGTGGTGTGTGTGCCACAGCAGGCACATAGAGGCTTCTCTGTAGGCAAGGCCACCCCAACATCACCCCAATAGCCAAGTGCCAGGTGCCAGCACATAGATAGACAGCAGTGGCACTCTGTGATGAATATGTTGGTTTGGGGTTGCAGTGTGGGCGCTCCCTAAAAGGTTCTCTACCACTTGCCTACCTGCTCACTCTCCCTGCTACCCCCGATGCTAGTTTATTGTGTTTATGGCAAGAGATGCTTGGTGAAGCTGCCATACTTGGTGAGGTGGTCCGCTGGTCACTTTGGAGGAGGACACTATGGGTGGCAGTGCTGCTGCAGTGTCTGGCTCAGCTTCTCCCGAGCTTGGCTTTCATACCAGTCATCAAGTCTATTTTCAGACAAGCTCACTCACAAGCACTGAGAACAGGTCTTCACAAGTCTTTTCTCAGGCCATCGTGTAACACAAGGGATGCTTTCACATATAACCACACAGCATCATGACAAATGTTTTTAAACAAAAACTAACCCCAAAGATATAATTACCAAGCTTCAAAGCAAACCAGATGGATTTTCTGACCTCTCTCTGCTCCAACATTTCCTTTACTGGAAATCACTGGAGAGATTTTTATATCCACTCGCATTTCAATCCTGGGCCACAGAAAGTTTCTATATTGTGCCTGAGAGAACTATGTGTGCCCCTACTGAACTTGAGCTGCTCGGAACAACTATAAAGATGGGAAAGAAGGTCCAGGCTTGTCATGTTTCTTTTCACTGTGTGCATTCCTTTCTGTGCAGCTGGCCTGAATTCTGTCTACAAAAGACGTCGTGCAGCTGTTTCTCCGAAGTGGCACCTAAAGGCGAATACTCCCACCCATCACCCTGGTGCAGCCTGTCCATGCAGGCAAGTCACTGGATCCTGAACTTGCTTGCAGATAATAAGAAAAGATTGCCGTTTATTGGGGGCATCTTTAGGACACCATACATGAGCTCATTCTCAAAAGTTCCAGGAACCCGGCATTCCACTGTAAGAGATTTTCTCCCCCTTTCATTTTCACAGTTTCCATGGCAACACCTTGCTCTAATGGCACCTCCAGGATTATTACTATCATCACAGTTATTTCTTCTATTATTGTTGCTTATTGTCATCAACTTAATTTTGACTGTTGGTTAGTCATATCCTGATCATAAACACCTGGCCTCTGGGGAGCATTTTTAAAGCAGTTGAAAAGTTAAAGAAAAAAAATTAGAATGTAATTCCCAAGAGATTATCAGTGGTGTCATTATTCTACATCATGATATTAATTTTTCTCCTAAATTAATTTTTTTTCTCTTCAAGTTTCTGCAATCCTCCCAGAATATACACGGGTAAGTTTGTAGGTAAGTTTGTACCTTGGGTTGTTAGTACTGTTTTATTTTTAAATTTTTTTTATTTTTTTGAGATAAGGTCTCACTTTGTATTTCAGGCTGGTCCTGAACTCATTATTAACCCTGGCTAGCCTTGAACTCACAGCAATCCTCCTGCCTCTGCCTCCCAAGTGCTGGGATTACAGGCATGAGCCACCATGCCCAGCTCTTGTTTTATTTTTAAGGAATATGTTTGTGTTGGGCTGGGAAGAGAAGAGGAAATCACACTCCTGAAGCTCTCTAATACTACAAAAAAAATTTCCTTCCCTCCTTTAAACTTCCTTCCCTCTCTCCTTCACTCTTCCCTTCTCCTTTTTTTTTTGCAAATGACTTAGAGAATAGATTGAGTGGCAGGAGGACCACATTGTAGGGAACAGCCTTTTTCCAACCATCTACTACCTCTGCATTCTTGGTCCCTTTCTTGTTTCTTCTCTTGGCATATTAAAAAATTTCTTCTTCTTTCATTCAGAGAAGCAACTCTGAAAGGAATTTAGCTTTCTCCGCTTGCTTTCAGTATGTATTGAAATATATTTGTAGCCAAGTGCAAAGACCCTTTTACCAAGAGGATAAAGACAAAAGCTAGAGCTACTTTACACTGTTGGTGTCACCAGATCTGGTTTCTACTCACTGTCTAAAGACCTGCCTCATGGCCTTTCACTCATGGGAATGGAGTTCAACAAGCTGAGAGAAGTGTGCACAGGTCAGGGAATCTGGTGGAAGAGGTGGGCTGGAGTGGGGACAGTGACATGTTCACAGGTATCGCGTCCAAGGGAGCATAAACCACTGAGCATCACAAAGGGGCTGCCGGGGAGCACGACGGTGGTCTGAGGTGGTCTCACTGACCTGTGAAGAAGTAGATCTGAATTTTTAAAGTAAAATTTCCAACAGATGTAAACATTGGGGCTACTGTTCTCAAAATTAATATAATATTCTGTTGGCCATCAAACCATGTTAGAGAATTAGCCAGCAGCTCTCCGGGGGTGGGGGTCTTCTGGGCTGGACAGTGGGCAGGGAAGTTCTTGTGACAGCTCTAACCTTTCCACTCCTGCCTGTATCTTCATTCAAGGTTGGGTCTCTGCATGAAGAGCAGCTTCCTGAGGTCATGGGCTTGAGGACCAGCCATCTCAATGATTTGTACTCAGCAGTAGAAGGGAAAATTGAAAAGCAAACATCCTCTCATGGCTTTGAATGAGTGAGAACTTAAGAAATGGAGAACTTGTGGTTGGTTATCTGTGGATCCATTGAAGATTTTGTGACATGCAGCGCTCAGAAGCAGAGGCTTTGGAAATGGACTACCTGGGTTGGGGTATAGCGGTTTCTTTTTGACTGTGACCCCAGGAAACATAGCTCTCTGTGCCTTTCCTTTTTATCCTGAAAAGGAGGGATGAAAACCCATTTAGCAATACCATTATGGCGGATTCAACTGTTGATACATATAAAGAACTTAGGAGAGTTCCTGGCACACAAGAGACCCTCAATATGTTAGCTAAAAGGATAAATAGGATAAATTACTTTTGAAATTTAGCATTGGAAATCCAATATCTTGTTTTATAATATAACAGATTTAACAGAGACTATGCCAGAAATTTTAGAGCTAAATTTAGGGTTTTGGGGTTTCTTTTGGTGGTATGGCAGATCAAACCTAAGGCCATATTCCTGAGCCATATTCCTAGCCCTAAACTTCTAAGTGAAGCAAACATCCTCTCATGGTATGTGACTCACTATATGTGATCACTATTCTTTGTATGTCTTTTGTTATGTTTTTATTTTCCTGTGCCCCTGGATACCTCTTTGAAACACTGAAATCCACCTCCAGTCCTTTTGGGAAGCAAGTGAAGAACATGTGATAAACTCATGGAGCCTGTGCTGAGAGAAGGGAAACAAATACGTCTGAGGTGATTTTATTTCAGTATGTTTTACGTTAACCCAAATCATCCTGCTAGCCCTTTACAGATGGCTTCAGTCCTTTTTGAGTAAGTAAAAGCAAATTGAGTACGATTGTGGAAGGGTTTAGTGAGAAAATTCTAATATAATATGGTTCAAAGGCTTATAACTAGAAATTGCAAAATTATTGCTAGAGCTATTTGAGAAGTCCAAATAATTTTCTCTGATTCATATATAGGATTGTAGAATTTTAGAATATAATATAGTATAATTTTTCACTTGGCTTGAATAGTACAAAGAGCCCTACTCAATTTAATTTCATGTTAATCTAGTTTAAATTTCTTCTCAGAAATGAAGCAAAATTATGATAGATTCACAGAATTATGATGGTGGAACCCCTCAGCTGGGTGCTTCCTTTGAGAAGGCTATAGATTCTATACTGAAACCTTTTTAAAAAATGGAATTTAAAGACATTGAAAATTTATGAGAAGATATTTCTGTTCTTTTTGTTTAATTTTTCACATGAACAAAGAAGCTCAAATTCATACTTCAATTGGGTAAGGGGAGGATAAATAATCATTTGTTGCATAATAATTCATTGGAGAAAACCCAGTAATGACAAGTTCACTCTTTTATTCATTGTCAATCAGTCAGTTCTTTGCTGCATCTATCCATATTTCTAGCTACGTGCAATGTGTTTCGGAGCTATCCCTTGACTCCTTATAATCAACAAGTATTACAAATAGCTGGTGGAGAATTAAGTAAGTGAACAAGAGTTTCTAAGATGAACAGTTTCTATCTTTTTATTTTTAACCAAAACACTGATGGACAAGACAAAGAAGATCAATGCAAGTTCTCCTTGATATAGAATTTTTTGATGATCTACTCTCTTTTTGGCCCTTTATCTGTGTGAAGGTTGTACAAGTTGGCAGCACAGAAAAGAGGATCTCCTTGGAGGAAATGGTGCTGTAAGCCCCTCATTTTTATCCTGAGGAGTAGAGTAGAAAGTGCCACCACATGCTTTATGGAAAACTGTTAAATATGAACACTTGGAGAGTTGGCTGTGTGTTTTGGGGGTGGGGGTCACCTTAGACTGGTCTCCGATTCTTCCTTCAGGGTGTCAGAAAGGTTAATGAGTTGCTCTGATGCTCCCTAGGGGTCTTGCCAGGTGTGAGCCCCGGGTTGTCAGCACAGAGAATGTGTTTGTCTCCCAGGAGAAAGGGAGCTGGGACCACAGGAAAAGCCCATGGAGAGCCAGCAGGCAAGGGCTGAGGGGAAGCCCCGGGGACCAGTGTGTGGCTGTCCAGAGAACTGGAGGTTAAGAAGAATTCTTGAGAATGGGAATCATAAAGAATCAAAAATTAAAAAGAAAAATAACCTTTGAAAGAAAAAGTTCAGCTGTAATTATTTGTCAGATCCACAGAATGGAAAGACTCATCTACCTATAAATTGGTGATATTTTTATTTGTTAAATATGACAACTTCACTAAATTCCTTTTCCTTGTTGTCTGTAGCTGAGTGGGCTTTGTCAAAAACAGAAGAAAATGAGAAAAGGAAATAAGAGAAAGGTGAGAGAGAGAGAGAGAGAGAGAGAGAGACAGACAGACAGACAGACAGAGAGACACAGAGAGAAATATGTTCATCTTGGAAGTCAGGCAGTAGCCAATCATGGGTGATATTAAAGTAGAAAGGAAGAATTCTTAATTTTAAAGAAACAGTAAGAGCTTTTTAAAAATACTTTGGACAGAAAACTTTCTAATTAGTAAATGTGGCTTTGTGATTAGTGTCATCACAAGATTGTCTTTTTCATGTAAGTAAGCACAAAATCATGGAGTTTTGCCAACTGTGCTTAGAGGTTCAAGGGAACATTATCTTCATTAAGTCAAAGGTTTTTTTTTTTTTTTTTGAGACAGGGTCTTGCTTTGTAGTTCAGACTGGCCTTGAGCTCAGCCTCAAACTCACATCACAGCAATCCTCTTGCCTCTGCCTCCCAGTGCTGGGATTACAGGCATGAGCCACCGTGCCCAGCACTTGGTATGTGGTACTGATTGCTGGTGGGCTTGAGTTTCCATGCCTGGTATTGTTGTATGTGGTTACTGGGGATCGAGCCCACATCTTTACACTTGCCAGGCAGGTGTTGGAACCACTGAGCTAAATCCCTGGCAGCAAAGTTTGTTTTTTATTTTTATCTTTTTGGTACTGAGGATTGAACTCAGGACCTTGTGCTTGTGAGGCAGGTGCTAGAACCAGTGAGTTAAATCCCCGGGCCTAGTTTTTTTTTTTTTTTTAGCAGTACTGGGGATCAAACTCTAGCCCTTGTGCTTGCAAAGTAGGCACAGTACCACTGAGCAAAATTCTGGACCCTTGAGTCAAAATTTAAAGGGACAGAAATAATCAAAAACCAGTTTGTGGTTTGGTTGAATATCTACACTTACACATGTGGTAGGAGGATCACAGAGTGTACATGCGAGAGAGACACCTAGCCCGGGCTCAGAGGGTGGTAGAAGAGTAACTCAGAAAGAAGAGATCAGAGGATTTCTGTTCAAAGCTGGTACATCAAACATTTCCCCTCCTTCCTGAGAGCTCTGTAGAACAATTATTAAGCTTTTCTTTTTTTAAAACAACTCAGGTCCCAGAGCACAAAAACATCAGAAAAGGAGGTAAGAACTGGCATGCCCTATAATCTGGAAAGCCGATGAATGTATCCCATACTAGATGCTGCGATAATTTCTGATCTTCTCACCTTCAGCTTCAACAGCCTGCGCATCCCGGCTTGCACTCAGGGACAAGGGAGTTTTCTATGACACATTTGACCAGCCAAAGAGCAACACCTGAAGATAGCCACTGCGAGGCTTCCCTATCTTGGTGGCTGCGGAAACTGCCCCAGTCCTGTGAAATTCATAGCTCATAATTCTCAAGTTGTGTTTGGAGAATTTTGTTGTCTCATAAATGTGACCAGATAGTTAAGAATACTGATATCTGAGTTAAACATGAAGAAGATGGGAGGGTAAGAGATGGGATAGTAGGAGCCAGAAGAGATGAGACAAAATGGTAGGCAGGATGTAAAGTCCAATTAAAGTAAATATCTTAGAATTTAAAGATTTGTGTTCTACTTTACAGAATACACTTAATGAAAAGCAAAGTGAATGAAAGAAAAAGAAGAAAACAGGACCAAGATACATGACTATGAAATGCTAATGCACTGGTGAAAAAAACTCTACATGAAGGAATTGAATGTGGAAACAAGAGGCAAAGTTAGAGGAGAAAGAGGAGAAGAAGAAGATGGGAAGGAAGAAAACAGGAGAAAGATGAAGATGAAGAAGACATAACAGGACACAAATTGACATCAGATTTTTCTCAGCTATTAGCCAGAAGCTGAAAATTTTAGAGTTAGGAAACCCATGCAGAGGTTTCTTTAGAGAAGCGAGGCTGGCACAGCTCTCATTGTGCCCAGATGTGGTGGTAGGAGGAGATTGTGTGTGTGTGTGTGTGTGTGTGTGTGTGTGTGTGTGTGTGTGTGTGTGTACGTATGTGGTGGGGATTGCATCGGTAACTTCACACATGGTAGCTAAGTGCTCCATCACCAAGCCCTATGATTTTATCTTGAGTGCTCCACCCTAAGCCCCTATGATTTTATTTTGAGATAGAGTTTTTCCCAGATTTCAGTTTTGTGAACCTCTAGCCTGAGCTCCCCAGGTGGCTAAGATTATGGACATATGACACCACATGTGGCTTAAGAGGAAACTTAGATATGTGATGAAGAATTTGGAAGTCAAACTAGTAAATATATACAAAAATCACAACAACAAAAATCAAGATCCTTGTAAACTTCAGGGAAAACAAAAGCTCTTAGAAGGAAAGCAAAGAGTCAAGGTGAAGCAGACACTTCAGGATGTATGTATACATTTGTGTGTTGGGGACAAATGAAGGAAGATAATAAATCTTCTTCAGTAGTGTCAGGTTAATAGATAAATGTCTGAAACCAAGAGCTAACAAAATCAGCAAGTGGCAGCACAAATCTATTATTTAGAAGGATAGAGGTAATTATCAAAATATTTAGTTAAAATAGGTTAAAGTGATTGCCTTTAGGGAACAAGGGAGAAATAGGCAGAGCATGTTGGATATTAAGTACAGCAGAGCAAACTAAAGTACTGAAATGAGTGTTATACAAAGCACAATTTTTGTGTGTGGTTCTCAGGAGTAAACTTAGGGCCTTGTACATGCTAAGCAGGTACTCTACCCCTAAGCTATGTTTTGGATCAATACTTGCATTTCTCAAAGGTGAGTGTTGAGGAGAAGATGGTGATTGGGTTAAGAAAGCTCCAGGCAGAAGAACACAGGCATGTTACGATTCTGAGCAAAAGAGGTGGGAACATAGCTCAAGTGAGGAAATGACCCAAGTTCAATGTGAGTCTGATCAGCAGAAGAGTGGGAAGAGCCAGCAGACTGTGGAGAGACGAAGGCAGAGAATGCAAAGGGTGACCAGATCATGAACACGCTTGATTTTATCCTAAGGTCAATAGAAACCCAATGAAAGACACTTACCTTCAAGTAAGAGGAAAATAAAATAAGAAATTTCATTGTTTATCAAAGAGTAAGACATGCATTGCCTGGGTGGTTCATTCAGCGGTTATTTGACAGTGAGAGATCAGGTTTATTTCTTCTTTCTGTTCTGATCTCCTGAGGCTCCAGATATTCTTAGAATAGCAGGGAAAGCCAGGTGCTGCCGCCTCACACAGAGCTCCTCCGGAACATGAGCCAGTGTGTATATCCCTGTGTTTATCAGCTGTTATCACATTGACCCTTAGCATATCATAACCTAGCATCTTGAAGCAACCTCTGCTTTACCTGCTCATGGTTCTGTAAATTGGAGTTTGGGTTGGCTCAGCTGGGCAGGACTGCGGCTGCTTGTTAGATTCGCTCACCACCCATCATCAGGTGGTGGGTGGCTCATCATTGTCTAAGTGGTCTACGAGTCTGACTTCCAGCTCTAGGGTTCCATGAAGATGACTGGGAAGCCCATGTCCCTGAGCTGTGTGATCGCATCACCCTGATGATTGGACTGGGCTTTCCAAGGAGGCAAGGGCTGAAGATATAAGACTTCTTAAGGCCTAGGCTCCAGAGTCCTATAATATCCACTTGGCTCTATCTTGTTGGTCAAACAAGTTGACTAGCTCAAATGCGAGGGATTATGTGTACATTTCCACCCACGGTGGCAAACAGCAGGGTTGTACAGCACTTCAAAGTTATATAGAAGATACAGTGGTATAAATTATTATAGCTGTCTTTTTCCATAAATCTTTCACAAGCCCCTTTAAGAATAGGGAAGATCTTCTTAAATGACTGGCAATGAATCATTCTCAGGTCTTTTTCTAATGTAATCGCTGTGTAGAGCAAAAGAATGAAAGTCGGCCTTCTGTAACCTTGGGTTTCACATTTGTAGCTTCAATCCACTGTGGGTTAAGAGTATTTTTAAAAATTGCATCTGTACTATACATGTACAACTTTTGTATGTGTCCTTATTATTTAAAAATATGGAACAAGTACTTCTAGAGTATTTACATTATATTTGGTATTAGAGGTGATTTAAATTATATGGAAGGATATATGTAGATTACATGAAACTTCTGTCATTTTATGTATGAGATTTGAGCATCTGTGAATTTTGCAGTTTGCAGGGATCCTGCAGAAAGTCTCCAGAAGACACAATGGGCCACATATTCTGGTTGAGCATGAGAAGGATCAACTTTCTGGGACTGAAGAAGGATCAGCTTTCTGGGACTGAGGCCTTCCTTCCCTGAAGCAAGATAAATAAATGAAAACTTGTTGCAAAAGAGTAAACAATGCCTTCTAAATTTTACCTTAACAATGTGAGTTTTTATTAAATACATGTTGCTAATAGTGTAGAGATGGATGGGAGAGAAGCAAGATGGAAGGTAGGTTGACCAGTTGTAACATTTCTTACCCTATCCACTATTGAGATACTGAGTCAGGTAATTCTGTGGTGGAGGAGGCCTGTTCTTTGCCCTGCACCACACTGAGAAGATCCCTGTCATCTGCCTGCTAGATTATAGAAGCTCATTTCTAGATGCAACAGTCACAGTAACTTCAGGTTGCTAGTTATCTCCCAGAAAGCCTAAGTCACCCCTCCTTCACTTGTTGTGTTTGGAGGCCAGTACTGTACAATGATCTATCACCCTGACCTGTACCAGAGTGGAAAAGCAGGGTTGGGAGGGATGTGAATTTAAAAGACTGTAGATTTGGCAAGTGATGGAGTAGAGGGGAATTGGAGATTTTACAATTTTGAAATTCAAGTCTGTCTGAAAAATCAGATCAGGTCCTACTGGATTCTTAGGTGGCAGAAATCTGTTCATCTGAGCCGGTCCACTTTTTATCTCCATCTTTCCACAGCCTTCTTGACTTCTTTCCATTTCTTGCTTACATTTTGGAGAAACATTTGAATTTAAGACCTTCACATTGGTTGGACCTTTTGCTTTTGATATAGACAGAAACATGACAATTAGCACTTAAAAGGCCTCACGCATACTCTATGTTCCTTTCTGAGTTGCATATTTAAATCAATCTTCTTAGATCTCTTTATGTATATCTCTTTGTGTATATCACTTTATATCCTTTGTAGAAAATTTTAAAAATATAACATACATATTATCCCAAATAGTTCTCTTGAATTTTATGGCTGGATGTTATGGTTCAGATCTTAAATATCTCTCACAAATTCATGTATTGAAAACTTATGTTTTAGCTGATGGAACTATTAGGAGGTGGTGGACACTCTAAGCAGTGAAGCCTAATTGGAGGAATGTCATGGAGCAGACAACCTGGAGGGACATGTATTGTCTCCAGGTTCTTCCCCACCTTCCTGCTTAGTCTCTGGGAGGTGAGCAGGTTGTCTTCAGTACACCTTTCTACCATTATGCTTCTGCCTTGGCAGATGCCCAGAGAAATGGAATCAGCTTATGGTGGTAGCCTGAAACCTCTGAAAACGTTAGGTAAGATAAACCCTTGTGGGGCTTTGTCACAGCTGTGAGAAGCTGACTATATGTAGCTTTCCATGGAGCCTCAGAAGCAGTGATTAAGGCTCACCTGCATCTTCTGGGAAAATCCAACAGACTCTGTCTCAACTCAGCTAAGATCTTCAGGACTGACAGCACTTTGCTCCAAATACCAACTGAAGAAAATTAAGCAAGCCTGTATTTTCCTCTCCACTTTCGTGCATTTAAACCACTTCTTCTGAGGGCTAGTAAATTTTTTGAAACAATCAACAATCAGGCAATGAAGTGGATTCTCCCCAGCAAATAATTCACCAGTCATAACTTATTACCTCTCCTCTCTCTGTTTCCTCAAGAATCTTTCTACTTATATTTTAAAATCAGCCTTAAGTGAACTCTTTGTGAATAGGTGATAAAATTATTTGAAAACTGCCTGAATAATAAGCAAAATATAATAATAAGCACTTCTAGAGAACAGAAAGGGCCATGAAAATGTGAGGGGAACATGTAAGAATTGTTGGAATCCTTAGAATTAAAATGATGTCTGACAATGACTTTCAATTTGAACCGTGGTGAAGAGAATCAGAATTACAATACTCTTGTGATTAAACTTTGATGAGATGAAAATGTCATCATTGTTGGATGAGAATTTTTTATTAGAGTTCAAAGAATATGAATGATTTAACCACAATGTACCAACACCACAGGGCTGAATAATCTAGATCGGCGCTCTCAGCTCCTCCCTCACTGCAGGTCACTGGAGAAATCTCCGCTGCTTTCGTCTCCTTCTTCAGCCCAACTGTTTCCATAACATCGGCTTTTGGAACAATGAGATAAAACTCAAATCCTTTGTGATAAGTTTTGACATTGAAATCTTGGAGCAGCTTAATACGGTGAAGCATTTCCAGGAGCAGTGAGTGAGACTTAGGCTCACAACTTTTTTTTTTTTTTTCTGTTAAGGAGAAATTTTAGGCTAACTTTGTTGAGAGAAATGGGGGATCTTGCTTTAACTTCGTATTCCTTGGTAAAAATCAAGATTCAGTGAGTCCTTTTACTCTACAGGAAGGATCTATTTCCCTTTAGCCTGACACTTTGACAGTTCAATTGAGATAAGGGCTTGGGTTTGTCAAAGACGAAGCATAGCCGGTTCTCTCTGGGGCTCTGTCATTACAGTACAGGAGGGCAAGAGCATGGGGACGTCGCTCAGGGACTTCTCTAAACTGTTCAGGGACAGCTGCTGGGTCAGTGGCTCCTGCGTGGAGAGGCAGGCGGGCCAGCTGGGGACCCTCTCTATTGTCTTCCTTACTCTTTTTTCTTCTCCGAAAACTCCAAATTTAAACAAATGAATGTCTATAGTCCTTGGTAATTTACTTTTACAGATGCACTTATTTTTTTTAACTTATGTACTCTTGTCTTCTGCTAGTCTGGAGTCAGAATATTTGAGAACTTAAGTCACAATTCTGTATTTAGGAAACAAAGTAGAAAAAGGTATATTCAATCTTATTTTCTACAGACAGATCTTTCCCTTTCTGATGAAGGAGAGATACTAACAGTAGTCATTATATCCAATTATTTCCTATAGATCTTGCTAGTATGACAATTATAAAATTTAGTTCATTCAAAAACACCTTTTCTTCAGTTTTTACAATTTTTTTTCTGGTACTGGGGATTGAACTCAGGACCTTGTACTTGCAACACAGGCAGTGGCACCACTGAGCTAAATCCCTGGCCCTCTTTAGTGTTTTTTTTTTTTTTGAGAAAGGATCTCCTTTTGTAGTTTAGGCTAGCTCTGAGCTCACTATGTAGCCCAGGCCAGTCTGGAACTCAGCAATCCTCCTGCCTCTGCCTCCCGAGTGCTGGGATTACAGGCATGAGCCACCACACCCAGCACCCCTCTTTAGTTTTAAAAAAGTAGCTTTTTAACTCCTTTGGCTGGTGTGGGATAGTTGATCATATGGTAGCTCAGATTATTGCTAAATCCTACTTACTGTTTTCCTTATTAATATTCTATGGAGTATCTATCTGATGAAGCTATTTAATTAGTAAGAATTTCCACTGATTGAATAAAATAGGCACTTAAGTATATGTGGACTGAGTAACTAACAAATAAATAAGGATTCACATACATGCTCACAATTAAAATTGGGATGAGGGCTTCAGCCTCAATGAAGGGCAAAAAGAAGACTCAATAGAGTTCATTTTGATGCAAACAAAGGAAGATAGAGGTTTCTGTCTTTCTGCTCACTGAAGAAAACTTTCTGGGCCATTCAAAGTCCCTTTTAGAAATACTTTGTAAGCTACGGTGATTTATCTTTGTGGCATTTGCCCTTGAATGTTTAAATCCTCCTTCAGAGGTGGTCAAAACGATAACAAGAGATTGGGTCGGGAACAACAGAGAGGTTCCAGTACATTGCAATCTCGACTGGATATGAAAAAGCAAAGGCTTGCACAAGGCAGATAACCAAAGTTAGAACGAGTGGAACCCAAAGCTCCATGGCCAACAGCCCAAACAGAGAAGGGCTAGGAACGGAGAGCTGGGGCTAGACTGTGCATGTGCAGCCCACTTCCGTCCACGCAGCACCATGACTCTGAACAAACTACTCACTTTCCTTAGACTTTGGTTTCCTTATCTGTAAAACAGGGCTAACTGCGAATACCTATTTTATAAGGCTTTGGTGAGAAAAGAGCAAATTATTTGGAGTATTCAACCAATGCAGAGTAAGTGCTCAACAATGAAAGCTATTGTTAGGATTGTTGAACATAGAAGACTTTAATGGCAACTTTGCGATTGTTCCTCAACTTCAGTATTTTCTGCATCAAGTGCAAAATTCATACTGGTTTTGATAATATTCTCCTAAGAACAACTAAGCCAAAAATTTCCCAAATTACCTGAAGCAAATCTGCTATAGCAGGCAATCCTATTCTCTTTTTTGAGATCTTAGCTAAGGTCTATAACATTTACTCAAGTATGTAGTACTTAACTCGTAGTCATGTGGTGGTGTGAGACACGGAGTCCCCCTTGTCTGGAGATACATATGACATTAAAGGGAAATTGAACTGATGGGGAATTACATGAAGCGGTTGAAGTTAATTATGGATATGGCAGGTCTGGCTATACTGCTAGATGTGACATCTTGGGAAATGTACTTATTCCTCTTAATCACTGATTTTTTTTGTGTGTACTAGTTATCAACTCCAGGGTCTTGTACATACAAGCAAGAATGTTACCTGAACACAATCTGTAGCTTTTACTTTTTCCTCTTGATAATTGGTTTTCTTGTCTTTGGAGATGTGGACAATAGCAAGGCTTGCCTTATTACAAGCCTTGAAGATTAAGTCCTAACTCCCCACATCTATGTGGTCATCATTTATTATTTAGTTTTCATCATTGTCATTATTCAATTTTCATCACCATTGTTTAGTTTTCTATTACCTTTCTTATCTGAGGCTAATGTTTTTAGAAATCTATACCTTTTCTGAGAGAAATGTCCTTGAAAGGGGAGAAGGAATCCAGGTTATGGTTTTTCTTTCCTTACAGATGATCCTAATATCTGAACATTGTAGTGTTTCTTTTACCATCCATTCACTTACCTGTCTACTCATTTAACAGTTATCAGGCACCCACCTTTGCTATCACTGAGATGCACAAAAAAGACTCTAAACACTAATGTCACAGTGTCTTAGAAAGTTCTGAACATGTAGAGGCTAGAAGAATTCTATTCAGCTTTTTAAAGTCCTCAATGTTTCTTTAAACCTAAGTGATGGAGAAATGGAAACATTGAAAAAAATTGTAAAAATTAATTCAAGTACATGCTTTTTTGCACATTTTCCAGTGTGATAATTATATGAAAGTAGGTTGACATTCATATTTCTAGCTTTCCATGCTTGTTAAAATATTTTTCTTTCTGAGATACTTGTTGAGCTGAATTTCATCTAACATCTGGCCATCGTACAAATATAGTAACGAAAACATGTCTTTTTGCTTACACTTTAGGTATAAATTTTAGAAATCCAATTAGTGCTTCAGTCTTTGTGTGTTTGTCTTTTTCTTTGGTGTCTGAGATAATTTTAGGCTCTTACCTGGAACAATAAGAATTTAAACACTTAAAACACAACTCTGTAGCCAAAAGCAGCTAGGTTGAAGAGTTATGTGTTGTAGCATTTCTTCATGATCATAAGCCACTAATTAATTTGTTTCTTTGTCCAGACAGCAAGCGCTTATCAAGTAGAATGTCAAGCCTCTTTTTACTGCCTAGGAGTTGTGGTGAGGATGAGTAGAGGCACTGAACGTATAAGCCTTAGTTTTAGCCTGTAAAGGGTTTGGAAACTAATGGAGGAGACAGACGATTTCACTCCCATGTGACAAATACCACAAGTGGGATGTATCCATCCACCTGGCTCCTTAGGCACCCCTCACTCCTAGCGGGGTGCATTTCATGCTACCTATGTCATTGTCCTCAGTCTTCCTCTGAGTGTGTCTAACATGCCAAGATCAAAAGGGCCCTCCGACAAGAATCCAAGGGGCAAGCCAGTGCTCATTCACGCCCTGAGGACAGACTATCTGCTTGTCAGTGTCAGTCTCAGTTGTTTGAATGTTCACTTTCAGAGTTACAATAACAACTGATGTCCTATGGCCCATCTTGCGTGGATGTGGACACTCTGAAACAAGCCTGGGACACAGAATTTGCCTCATGCATATAAGCCTACCACAGTGCACACTTTGCCAAAAATACTTTGGATTTTGTTGTCATTTCACTTGGTGCTGATTATACTCAAATACCTAACCCTCTTGTTCATTATAGAGAAAGCTCTTATGGTCTAATTTGCAAATACTGCAAATGAATTTTTGAACATAATCAAACACAATGTTTACCTTTATAACATTCACAAATTTATTTGCACAAGCTTAGCTGTATGAGAAACAACATAATTCATGGAAATCAGCCACAGTGCTAATACCTTAACAGATTATTCCAGATATTAGGCATTACACTTTAAATCTCTTTACCATTAACTCTAATGTTAGAGTGCCATTTCAGTTAATAAATAATTGTGAATATAACCATATGTTCAGCTTATTCTCCCTGGTTTATCATGAATTACAATTTTATTATGATGTGGGTCATAAAAATGATAAATAATTGTGTATATATTTCCATAAATTGCATGTTTATTTAATTAATCCTGAAGAGAAGCTGGAAATACATTCCAATAGATTATACCAGTTGGTGTGTTTCAGCTTTCTGATTTTCCGCACTAGTGGATCACACTGTAACTGCTGTTCAGCTCAGTGTTCACTGCCCATGCTGCGCAGCATTTATTTCACAGAATAATACGTTTCAAAAATTAGTGGTGTTTGGGGGACATCTTAGAACATTAAACACAAGTGTGAACTCACAGAATTTGAGGTGAGGAGGTGATTGTTCTTCCATTACAGTGTCAAGGAAACCCTGTTTCCTAATGCTTTTCATGGTACAACCACTTTAAGGAGACACATGTACTTCCAAGTATAAAATGTCCCGAATTCCTTGTTGTATGTTGATGGGCTTTGTAGTATCTTTCACATATATTTTGAGTAGGTCTATTCAGTTCACACTGTCACCTTCAATTACCACAAAGGCAATTTCTCTGTCGCATGCTTATAAGTGCAGGAACAGAGTCCATGTGGTGCAACGAACGGCCTTGTCAGGAGCAAATTTAGTGTTTGAATCAACTCCTCTAGTTTGGAATCCCCCTGTTATTATCAAGTCTGAACATGAGTGGCCAGGATTATGGCCTAGAAGAATGTTCTGTTTGGAGTCAGCCTCTAATGTATCATGTTACTCTCTTCCTTCGTATATATTTTGCAAATATTTCTTATCTCCTTATACAACAGTTGACACCAAGCAGCAGCTTGAGCTAGTGCTTATGAGCTGCCATATGAAAAGGATTAGATGATAGAAAACATAAGAACTTAGAAAGGTGTCCAGTGGCAGAAGCAAAATGCAGGGACTGGAAATGTGGTGTCCACTATTTAGATTCCAGAAAACATTCTCTTGCAGTGTAAAAAGATGAGGGCTCCTGGAAGAATATATTTCCAACAATGGAAAGATATAGTCAGAATCTGAGTGCTCAGAATTTTGAAAAATGAAACTAAAAACTTGGAGAAATGGCTCTTTCCCTCATGTAGCATTTTGACAGACTATGTGCATTTTCAGAGTAGGGGCCACTGTGTGATTTCGGGGTGTTTGTGTACTCTTCCTGCGGGAAGAGCCAGTTGGCATTGTTCCATGGCTGGGTATAATTCATTTATGTCTTCCTGGTTTTTCCTCTCTGATCTCCTCTCTGTGTATCTGTCAGCCGCAGTCTCCTGGGAGCAGCACTGTGCACTTCATTAATAAGAAGGGATTAAAGAGAAAAGCCCCGGCCTCCTAATACACTTGGATAATTTGGTGCCATCCACAAGGCAATAGACCCCTGCTGCCTAGATGTCATTAGAAAGGTACAATTTCATTACTTTTTACTGGCAGAGCCTTGAGTGAAATACAAAATATGTTGTCTTATATGCAGGAAAAATGTGTGCAGAAGCTTCCATTCACTTCATGCCCTACATACAGTGAAATGCAAACATATATTTATTTTGTGGTTTTCACATTTATAATGTTTCCCTTTACTAATACTTGAAATCATGCTTTTTATTAAAAATTGAACAAAATAAGAATTGAAAAATTATTTGTATTTTAAAATACTTAATGAGACATTTATGTTTTTAGTAACTAACTCACTTGCTTGGAATGCCTTCTGTGTGTCCCACACTCTGCTAGGTGCTATAAAACAAACCATAGAAATATCACTCACTAAGAAAACCTATAATCTATTGAATGCTATAATTGGAAATGAGTGCATAGGAAGTAAACCACATCACAGAATAAAAATTATTGTAAGCCTGTACTTTATAAACATATTCAGAAATTTATTAAACTCTAGGTTTTTAACCAAATGTAGTTTTGAAGTGATATGTTTGCTGATAGTGGATGTTAATTTTCCAACTGAACCATTGTCTTTGAATCTTAGGTCTTTAGTGGTATATTGTGCAAATGTTCAAAGGGCACAAACCACCTTGTAGATTTGTCCCCTAGTCTCTGCAGGTGCTGCAAATCAGGAAGTGACCTGCTTCACTTTTGCAGTGTTGTTGTGGTCAGGCCTCTGATGTAGGACCTGGCTTTAGGCACCTGCCATAAAATACGTGACCACGTCAGTGACACTGAGAGGCATGACACTGGTGCAGTGACTCCAAGAACCTCTCACATCACTCTTCTCCTAGCACCGAAGAGAATCAGGCTTAATAGTGGTCCATTATCTTGCTGCCACAGACACACGACTGCCATTACCACTGAAAAGTGACACCCAGTTGGAACTGTGCTGGGGAGAAGAAAGCCTTTGATTATCAGCTATTTACATGCTATTCCTTGAAGTGCTGAGGGTGTCACTTTTTCCAACTACCAGCTTTTGTCTAACAAACGGACATTTGCAGCTTTTTGTCTAAGATAAAAGCTAGACTGGACAGTTAGGATGATAAAAATGACTTTCAGAGAACATTGTACGACAAAAGGTAAAGCAGTGCAGAGAAAACAAATCACCTTAAAAATATGCTAGTCACTAACAAAATACTTTAAAATCAGGTCGAGTAGTTTACCATAGCTCTACAAAGGAAAGGTTTGAAAACAGTGACTGTCCTCTGCCTTTTATTCCTCAGCTATGTCCTGCCTTGTCTGTCACACATTTTAATTTGTTCAAATATCATTACATTTGTAGTAAAGATCAACAAATGTCACCAAATGTGAGAGAGCAGCAGAAGTTGGAACTGGGCAGAACCAGTTTATATTTTCCATGGTGAGCAGAGGCGGCTTCATGACTAACAGTGAGTCATGAACCGAGGAGATAAATTTTTGTTGTCAAAAGTAAGTCTCAGCTAACTTCTCGATACAGATAATCAAAGTTAGAAGCACACACACTCCTCAGTTTTGCCCATAAATTAAAAAAAATAAGTGCAGTGGTTAAGTGGTTAAAAGGTTAGATTGTTAACTGTGTGATGCTTTGAGGATGTGCACTGAAAACAGATCAGCCATGTGAGGCTAGACTATCAGTTTCCTGTTTGTCTTGTCATTTTTGTATGATGATAACTTTTTCCCAACCTACTACCCTATTTCCTGTCTGCTTGTCCTGAATCCCAATAGGTGTCCCTAATGATTTAGATGTTTCAAGAAGTGGAACTAATAAATATTGAGGGCTTCTAAATATTATTTCCAATTGTCTGGGCGCTAGCCCACATCATCTTGTATACTGAGGAGGAAGAAAGGTCATAATGAATTGGAGTTGGGTGAAAGTTGAGTATTTGCAAGAATAGTAGGGGCAAATGATGAAAGAGGACCCTTCTCATTCTTTTGCTGAGGTGGTTTATAAGTAAGAGATTGGTTATGAAATAACTTACACTTCTTTGAAATGTGGATATCCCTGTGACTTGCTGAATTTTGTCAGTGATAAACTTGACTTAGTGGAACAAACATTCAAATAACAATATCATCGATGATACCAATTTTCTCACAGAGGAGGAGTAAACTGATAGGTATGTTTCCATGCTCTGTAGAGCAAGACTGAATCAAATCTTGACACCCATTTTAAATAGACTATAAACAAAAGGCATCTAGACCTACTTACATCTCTATTTGCTTTGGGGATACTTTAACAAGGTTTGTTTTTTTACATTTGAAATTCATGATAGGTTTCTTTCTTTCCTCCTTGGTAAATGATGAAATATTTATTGTTTAGCCTGGGTGATACGATGAGAAATGATAAATCTGCATGTGTCTAACTTATAGCAAATCTGTTTCCTTAATGGGTGGGAGGACATCTGAGGACAGTTCTAAGGAATCTCGTCTGCTTTCAGTGCTATCTTCTAGTCATACCGAAGACAGTACCTCTCCAGATGGGTCTTTCCCCTTCTTCTCCTCACCCCGATCAATGTCAATTGTGTGCACCAGTCCCGGTTTGAGAATCAAGTCCTCGGTTTCCACCTGACTTCTGTTGTCTTCCACCTCCATGTAACTCCCTTTGGTTTGTTGGGCAGCTTTGCTAAAGGCTTCCTTAAGCCGACGTTTGAGTTCAACATCTGGACAGAAGACATACTCATAAAGGCCACCAGCGAGGACAGCTCCGATTATTGGTCCAACCCAGTAGATCTGGGGAGAAGATGGAAGCAGACAGAGTGTTAAATCAAGGCAAGCTGTTTCACTGAACAACTCCTGTTACAGGGTTTAGCTGGGTTAAAATAAGAACCATTGTGTCATGTGTGAAAAACAAGTTAGACCGGAAATGAGAGAATGTACCAGATTCACACTAGAGTTCCATAAATTATAAAATAACATTTGAACTGGAAATAAGAGAGAATCATCTCTTCTCTTTTTCTCCTTTCATCAATTACATTTTTCAATTTTCTGATAATTCTTAATACAGAGATGGCTACTCTTTGGTAGCTATGGCTACTCTTTCCATAGCAATGGAAAGCCAGTATTAGGAATTCTTACACTAAAATAAAAAAGAAAGAGTTTATGGAGAGCACTTCTTTTGCCTACTTGGTAATGGAAAAAAAATGAGAAGTCAAATTATATACTGGTACAAATTCTCAATGTTGAGTGTGATTGTGATGTGTATATATAATGTACCAATAAAGATTTAAATTAAAGAAATATTGTCCTCTTGTTTTTCTGCATAAGCAAAATCATAGTAGCGTTTATCATTTGGGGCCCTTGTTGTTCGTACCACATGACAAATGAACTTCCATCACTTAGCAATTTTGTGATCACCTATATCAGTCACTTAACTTCCTGTACCTTAGTTTCTTCATCTGCAAAGTGAGGATCATAATTAAACATATCTTACAGCTCTTAATAGTTCCTAACTTATGGCAACAGGCTCCCCTCTATGTTTCTTAGCAAGTTTAAAGATGTATGCAATTAAGACAGCTATAAATGATTATTTTTTGTGTTGTATGCTTTTTCTTTTTAAAATTTGGTGGTTTTATTCTACTTATAAGCCTGTGTTTTGGTCATTTCTCTTGTTGCTAATAATTTTCCTCTAAGTGGTGACTTGGTGAAAAAATATATTAAATTTATGAGTGCTGGTTAATAGCATTCCAAAGTTTCCACTGATTGAAATTCCATAGGACTTCAATAAATGGAAAGTTTAATCATGTCACGTATGCACCTAGAATAAACTAAGTTTTGAGTTTGATTAAAATGAAATATTTACTTTAAGGACATGCATACTCTAGAGTGCTAGATGCTCATTCATCAGGTTGATTTGAGCAACAGAGACCTTGTTTATTAAGTCTTCTCTGAGCTAGCTGCGCTTGGCTCAGTTAGTTCTCACATCAACTTTTGAGATAGATGTTACTAGTATCTGTGTTTTATGGATAAGAAAACTGACATTCTGAAAAGGTACAAGGCTCACTGAAGCTGCAGGCTTAGTGATGGCCAAGCTAGAATGTCAGGTCTATCTGACTTCAATCCTCTTTTGAGCCATTATAGTGTTCCCCACTGTACTACACGTCTTCCACGTGAGAAAGAAAAAAGTGATGAATATTCTTGCTTAAAACATCTTCTGGAAACAAATCACAAGAAACGTACTTATTTTAAAATCCAAAGAAAATTTCAATTTAAGCCAGAGCTGAATACACACCCTTCACTAGGTTTCTGTGGTGAAGTGGGTAAAAGAATCAGGCTTTTCGTGTTGCACATGAATGAATCCATAGGGCAGTTTATCTTCTCTATGCTCTTTCCAAGGAGAAACAAAAGCCTTTCTCTAAATGTCTGCCTCTCGCTTTTTTGAAAAGATCTCATTAAGTTGCTGCTACTCCACAGATTCTAAATCCCAGAAGGGAAAAGAGATTGTTGAATAATTACTAGGCTTCTCCTGTAGACCTAAGAAGGGGACAGGCAGGTGTATATTCTCAAAAATAAATAATCTCAGTGCTAAGTTGCATTCCAAAACAGTGTCATGTATATTTTAAGGTAATTTAAAAATTTATAAAGGTAAGACATTTGTATTGCTAAAAATAAAGAAAATTCATAGAAGTATAAAGAAAACTAAAACAATATCATTATACTACACAAATGTCATAATTAATATTGTGAGGATATTTCTAGCATGTCTAAGTATCTACCAGTATGCTTTAATTTTAAATATCATATGACTGTTGCTATGCCATGAACACTTAATTTCTAGGAAGATTAAATTTGTTAGAAAACAATAAGGACATCCTTGATGTAGTCAACAAGCCAAGAATTTTCCTACTGTTTCATTTCAGTCAGTTCATATTTTGTCCACATTTTCAAGTACTCATAAATTAAATTAAAAGTTATTAGCACACAGTTTAATAATCTGATACCATGTCCATATGCTAACCATTAAAAATTTCCATTTCTGTTAATGTGGCCGATCTTCTGAAATATAAGTTGAGTGGGTGGGACTTTGTCAATGACTATCTTATGTATAAGACTAAAACCCAAATGGTATATTCTATTTATAGAACTAAAAAAACCACACACAACATTACAACAAGCCAGCTTCCACTTGGAGCTGGCTTGTATTTTTACTGTTTATTGTAGGCTAGTGTGTGCGTGGCCTTCACAACTGCTTCATGATTCATTTGAAGAATTTAACTTTTTCCTGCTGTGCATAGCAATGGAAAGAAAATGGATTGTGATAGTTAAAAATGGATCTTGCCGCTCTCTGCAAGCATTGCCACCACATTCAGAGCCTGAGACTGAAAAGTCTGCCTTTCTCAGCCATTTGTTTTCCCAGCTATAGTTACGTGATAACATAAACATTTCCACCATTTATTCTGTGCCATCTGCAGTTCAAATGCTTCCAACTCACATTCTATTAATTGGGTCATGCTTCTGCAACCAAAAAATATTTTTGCTACAGATTGTGCTTTTAAATCTTATTCTTTACTTTTCTTTTTTAAACCCCTTTGTTATTGTTGGGAAGGCTTTTCTTTCAATTTTTAAACGCTGTATTCCCTACACCATTTTGATTTTAATTTGTTCCACATAGGCGACCTCCAAGTATCAAGATTCTGCTGCAGCTATCAGATATGAGCCCAGATTAGTACTTGAAAAAAATAATGACAACAAAACTATTACTGAAGGTCCAGGGCTGATACAAGATGAGAAGTTTTGGAGCAGATCTATCTGAGGTGCACTTTTCCTAGTCTTTATGAAAGATGTAAGAAAGAAGTTTGGGGGAATACAGAGGAAGGTAGAGAGCAAAATAATACCAAGGGAAAGAGCCTTATGGACAACATCTTCAAGTATATGATAAAAGGAACTATTGACATGACAGTTACCCAGTGGTTTTCCCAGTTTCCCATGATTACTGCAGGTCCAAAGGATCTGGCAGGATTCATGCTGGCACCAGTGTAATTGATCTACAGAAAAAAAGAAAACTTCAGACACTGCAGCAGGAGAGCTTCTAACGTCATTCATTGCCATTTGCCATTATTTACAAGGCAGCTAGAGGAAGCTGAAGGTGCTAGGAACCATGTCAACACACACATCATATAGTTAGCAAAATGACCACCTAAAATGAACACACACAACTGGACACTAAAGAGCTACAGCTGTAAATGCAGCACCTTCAGGCCAGCTCTAGGCTAAGGATAAATGAGATAGATCAATTATTTAAATGGACTTGGAAACTTACTGCAAATAAATGTCCAATTGCAACCGAAAATCCAATTGCTAAAGCTATTGAGCCAGTGACATCCGTCCGCTTGGAATCACAGCTGGCAAAGATAGTAAACACCAACTGAAATGTGATTATCAGCTCCACCAGGAGACCATGACCGGCAGTAAGATTTCCATGAACCTGAGGAGAGAAAAATACTCTGACTAAATCACATATCTGTGACAACCTTTCACTGTGGAAGGTTTATTTTATTTGTATGGAAAGTGATGATTGATTTGAATCTGCTGTACCACCCTTAGCTGAAACCTCCACCTCTTCTTTTTCCCCAAAAGAAGGAATAAATTTGCACTTGTTTGGGGCCTTCAGATAATTAATTTTACAATGACACAGCAGAATTTTATGCTGAATTTCATTTTCTGTAAAGGAAGCTAGATGTGTCACTGTTGCACATATAAAGCCTTTTTAAGAGAGTTATAATTTTATTAGGCAATGATTAAATCCATTTATTAGGTTTATATTAATGTGTATCTCAATTAAAATTTAAGCCATGGTGTGTGAGCATGAATGCATGGTGTATGTTTTGTGGTGTGTGTGTAAATCAATGCTGGAGTTCAACTAATGATATTCCTAACCAGTCAAGATCTAGGATCAAATATCAATTTATTTTTAAAATAAATTAGAGGATCCCGGTTCATGAGCAAATAATTATAAAAAAAGATGCCTTGTACTGTACATAGTATAGTTACTACAATGAGAAAGAGGAAAGACCAACACCATTTTGGTGCCATCTAGACTTAGTTATTTTTCAAGTTTCCTAAAAGCATCCAAAATTTTGATGTTGCCAGAATCAGTTTTCACAGTTTTCACTCTATCAAGGGTCAAAAACAAAATCTCTGGGACTAAATTAGCAATTTAAAGTCTCTCCCAAGCCACCAGGATGCCAGTCAGCAGCGCCTACGGGCAGCCTGGGTCAGTCCTAGTCCTACCGTGGTGACTCCCAGGCCCCCCACCACGCTGGGCGGTGTGACCAGGTAGAGGATCCCGGCTCCGATGATGGCCCCCAGGCACTGGGCTACGATGTAGAAGACGGACTTGGCGATGCTGATCTTCCGCGTGCACACCATGGCCACCGTCACGGCGGGGTTGATGTGGCCACCACTGATGTGGCCAAAACACTGCACCATGGTGGCGATGCTGAGTCCGAAGCAGAGAGAGATGAGAACCATGTCCACAGGTAAGGGCTTTTCTGTCCCGCCCCAGTTGATGGTGGACCCTAGGCTGAGCAGGACAAAGATGAGCATGGCCAAGAACTCTGCGGTGACCGCTTTCCAGAACGCTTGAGTCCAGACTCCTTTGAAAGCCACCATGATGCTCTCTCTGCTGCACAAGGGTCCACACTTGCTGAAAAGAAAAGCACGTCTGTGTTAGAAGCAGCCAAAGCGGCCTCCCCCAGGCCAGGGCTCCTGAACTTAGGGGAGGCCAGCCCTCCGGTTTGTGGGACTGTTGGGGGGGCACTGCAGAATATTATTTGCAAACCAAGAAAGAAGGCTCCGCAAAACCTTCACTAGTAGCCTAGAGGATGTTGACTTAGTCCCCTTTGGTTTACTATACAAAGATCATTCAGTTTTACAGGATAATGACCTCAATTGTCCCTGCAAAGAATAGTGTCTCAATCTTATTTAGCTGGTAGCTAATTCTCTGAGAGTAAGTTCTGCAGTTTGTGCTTTTTATATGCCATTTACATTTTGAAAGTAAAGCAGGGAAGATTTTTTTTAAATTTCTGTACTATACTTCTTCCAAATAGCATATTCTGAAAATGGATTTGCATCCCACTCCTCCAGCAGAGAGTGTGAATTTACAGGGGCTGCTGGGAAGTTGGCAATGTCTTCTGACAAGGTGATTTCACAGAGGAGACAGGAACTCCCGGTGCCTCTGTGCCAGGACGAAGTGCAGCGCCAGCAGGGGGAGCCCGGGAGCTGGGAGCTCCTGGGACCTGACAACCAGGGCCCCAGGGGAGCCTGAGTGCCACTCCAGGGCTCAGGGTGGCTGCCCGATGGTCAGAGATGGCCGAGGTTTCGGGGAGCAGGGGTTAAGGGGTGCTTTTGAAAGGCTGAAGGAGGGAGGACAGCTGCTCCTCTTGTCTAACCCGCTCAGCCCCTGAATCCATCCCTCAGCTCCTGCTGGAGGGTCGGGTGGCAGCTCTGGGGACAGACAGATGCCCAGCCTTCTGCCGCCCCTGAGAAGAAGGGCTTTTCTCCAAGCTTCCGTTGACCTGCTGTGGAGTCTAGGCCCCGGAGGACAGCACCACTCTTGGGAACTGTGTGTGTGTGTGTGTGTGTGTGTGTGTGTGTGTGTGTGTGTGTGCGTGTGTGTGCGTGCGTGCGTGCGTGTGTTATGTGTTCACTGGAGCTGAGAAGAGCTGGGATTTGAGGACTTGCGGGCCGGTTTCCGGCGGGGCGTGGCCATGCGTGCGGGTCACCCAGCAGCTCTGAGAGTCCGAGGCAGGAAGACCACAGGGTGAAACCGCGCTCAGGCAACTTCAGACCCAGGCTCAAGAAACGAAACCCCCAAAGACTGGGATATGGGATGTAAACAGATGTGAAGGTTCTGGGTTCAAGTCCCAGCAGCAACAAAATCAAGCAAAAAAGCCAACTGCTCATGTTTGCATGAAATGGCCCAAACTCCATTATCTATTTGCCCTTGTCTTTACCTGGGTTATCCATGAGCGTAAAGGAGTACCAAACCTTTATCAGAGTCTAGTTAGAGGCCTATGCAAAGGTTTAGGGGGAAAAAAGGCTAAGTACTTTAAGAAATGTAAGAAATTTTTTTTCTTCCCAGCCCCGGGGGCAGGATAAAGGCAGGACTGGTCCAGGAGGGGCAGCTGCTGCCCCCGAGTATCATCCCATGCCCAGGGGAACTCTGAGTGCAGTGTGTCATTATGAAGGACCCAGTGGGGACATCACACAGACCAGAAGAGACAAAAACAGCCCCAGAGTGGGGTACCCTGGGAGAGGCACGGAAACGTCCCATGGGGGAGAAGCGCTCACAGACTGGGAAAGGAGCCACGAGCCACCCGTGAACTCACCAGCAGCCTAGGGCTGTCGCCAGATGGCAAAGGGGCAAGGTGCTGCGACAGTGCTGTTGGACCTGGCCCCGAGTTAGTGGGAAGAAGAAGAGGACGGAGCTGGAGAGAAGGAAGCTGTCTGGGCACGAAATTGCCCTTTTCTGCAGCCTAGGGAGGCGGTCCTGGAGAAGGCCAGCCTCCAGGACACCCCTTTCTCCCCTCCCCCCGGTCCCTGGAGCTCTCTGGTGCCATCTTCACACCTGTCTACCTCTCCAGACACCTAATTTAAAAACTCAGTGGTTCTTTCAGCTTCACATTCACATTAGACAGAGAAATCAACAACAAAACACCTCAACAAACAAAAACACAAATATGCTCTTCAGCCTGGTTTCTAGCTTCTGAAAAACCCACAGGTCCCATCTCACAGGAGGAGCGGGCAGCCTCAGTTGTGAACTTCAAGTTTCCTGGCATGGACGTACCTTTGGCCTTGGAAGGGCTCCGCTCAGCGTCACTCCAGGCCCCTCTTATTGCCATCAACCTTCCCGCACTGGAAATTATTGACACAATTTGTTCTGCTTGCTTTTGCTTCGGAACAAAGAGGATTTGTTGGTGTGACCCGGCTCTGGTGAGCTGGACACATTACTTGCTAGCTGAACACAGCCTCAGTCATGCCTGGACACCCGAGTCTCTGGGTGAGTAATTTTGTGGACGGAAACTAGTGCAGATAGACTTAACTCTGTAAAGCCATTCTCTCATGCTCTCACAGGTCTGCACGTGGAGGAGTTGTGTTAAAAAGCATCTTTTTTCCCCCCTATTTCTCTGTGCCTCTCTTTTGAATCTGCTCACTATCTGACTTAAAAAAAACAAAAACAAAAACAAAAACAAAAACAACCAAAAACCCACCCATCTGTCCTGTAGCTGCACCAAGATCTGTTAGGGAAGAATCTCATCTTTTGGCCCCAGATGTTGTTCCCGTAAGGCAAAGAAGGACTTACCCCCACCGCCTCGCTGCGGGTCTATCACTCATGCCTTCCCTGGCCCGAGTGCAGCGCTCATTGCCTGCCCCCGGCTCCCAGTGCTAGGAGTCAGATTACGGCCACTCGTCTGATTGGGTTTTTGGAGTGTAGGGGTGGAAAGATTCTGCCTCATGTGCCAAGGGCTAAGCTATATTTGAACTTCAAATAACTTCTCTGTACCTGATCACTATAAACAGAAGGCATTTCAGGAATGCAAAGACATATTTACATTATGTTTCTTTAGCCAATCTTTGCAATAGAGGATTTCTCCCAATTTTTATTTGAGTTCTTTTTCCACAAGGAATTGCTGAGGACTGTTTTGTTTGCTTTGTGCTGTAGTTGATATTGAATACCTACTAGAAAACAGATTTGCATCACCCAGCGATTGAGATGAATAGTTATCTAGACTTGAGCACATTCCTTCTGAGTGGTAAAAAACCAGTGAGGGCTATTTGAAGTTTCCGATTCCAGAAGAAGCACTGTATATAATGATAGCTCTACTTATAGGATAGATATCTCTAATTCACACAGAAAAATAAGGAAAAATAGGGAATATAGGAAATGAGATTGCTCCAGGGTGCTCATCTGAATGCCATATTGTTAATAATTTTGTAGGTAAGATGCAGCCATTTATTTTGAAAAAAAAGTAGAGATGGGAAGGAGGCAACGTTATTGGGCACTGCAGGAAATTTAATAACTGGAAACCTAGGGACAAGACTACTACATAATTTGCTGGTCCTAGTGAAAAATGAGTGCAGGACTCTGCTCAAAAATTACTAATGATTTCAGGGTATGAACCCAAGGTGGGGCTTCCTAAATGCTGGACCTTGTGCAGTGGCGCAGGCTGAGCCCTCATGGAGACATTCCTGCCCAGGGAATTGAGTGAACTGCAGGGGGTCTAATGATTAGTTTCCTGCATCAGCATTTCATCATTATTGTTTTTCTTTAAAGAATTCCTTAGTGTATACAATTGGATTAATCATTATCACTGGCTTATAATATTCTATCATCAATATATTTACATATATATAGTGTAGCAATTGCATATATATATATATTGCTCTCTTGTACTAGTTAATTAATAATTTTTAATTAATATAGTATTTGTGAGCTGACCACTCAACTAAAGGAAAGTGGTGATAATAACCCATTCTACCTATGTACTCCCCCATGTGTCTACTTACTGCCTCATTTCAAATGGGATTTAAATTTTTTTCTGCATAAAGTATGGTAAGAAAGAAATAAAGAAGAGAAGAGAAAGACTAAGATGTTTTTAAGTGCTTTGTGGCCTTGTCTGTGTACTTTAGAGAAGGCACCAAGATCTCTTGAGAACAAGGAATTTAAAGACCTTTGAGTGAGAGCCTCAGAGGGGCACTTGATTACTCCTTCAAGCACTGTCAACAACACCTGAGTTTGCATTCTTAAGAATATGGCTGCACACTGATTGTCATACATTAGTGGTTTCAGCCCTTTTAAAACATGTTCTCTGGTGGTCAGAATAAATTCAGATGAGGGAGAGAGGAAATTTATGTGAATCCATAAAACACTCTTAACATGTTTCGTACTGATTCTTAAAGCTGTTGAGTGTTTAGATTTAACATTGAGATTTAGAAAAAACCAGTGCAACATTTTTGACTGTAATTTTGACAGCTTTGGCTTGCTAGGCAGATGCAGTACATGTTATTGCATTGACTCTAAGGGAATGGAAGCTGAGGTGCTTGGGAGGTGTATGAACTCAGGCAACCACACTGTGGTGTCCCAGTGCCTCTCAGGAGCCAGGTCAACAGGAGCTGCAGAGCCCCGGCTCCTGGGCTGCTGGTCGGTGGAGGACATTATTGGTCTCTCTTTGCTGGACACGCAGGTTCATTAGTATTCTCTGCGTGGTAGCTCCAGGCGCCACCTCATCAAGTGCCAGCAGGACTTAGTTACCACAGTTTCTCATTCTCTCTTTTTTTCTGCCTGGCTGATGTGTTGACAGTCCTGTTCCTAAGCGATCACTGTTGCCATCAAGGGCAGGGCCACCCTGACTGCACCGACTCACACACTTATTAGTACTCTCAGCAGAAGGGCTTAAAATGGAGCAGAGATTAACTCTTTATCTACTGAAGGTGGTTTTTCGTAGTCATATCTTCGCTTATCTTTTGATAATTGAGATGGTATTGCTGAGCTTCCCACAGAGCCAACAGCTCCCTACTCTAGCCAGTGACTAGACTAGCCTGGATTTTCTTCTCTGCTGGGACAGGAACTTCTCAAAGGATTAGCTGTGGTGATGCATGAGGAGAATGACAGTGAAGAAAATGGCTGTCCCACGCCTGTGGTGACTGGTGGTGGGGCGGCCTGGTGGGGGAGCCCTGGGGAGTGTTTGTGTGTTTCTGAGCTAAACTTTCTGAATCCAGGCCTAGATCCAAATGAGAGTCAACAAGGGGGCACGTTAGCTGTGTGTTGCTGTGACAAAATGCCTGTGGAAAGCAGCTCAGAGGAGGAAAAGGTCTTATTTTGGCTCAAGGTTTCAGAAGTTCCTATCCATGTGAGCTGGTTCCGTTTCTCTGGGCCTGAGGTGAGAGGGAAAGATGGCAGCAGAGGAAAGCTGCTCACCTCATGGCAGCCTCACACGAGAGAAGGAAGGGGCCAGGCAGCGGGGCCAGGTTCCCATGAGGCACTCCTTCATCTAAGCCCCGCCTCCTGTTCCCATCCACTCCCAGTAACACTGGGAAAGTTATGACCTCATGCTTGGATTAATCCACTAGGAAGCTGGTGCTCTCCTGACCCACCTCGTTCCCCCCACACCTGTCAGCAGCTCAGCCTTCACATGAGGAGACTTTGGGGAACATATATCCAACCACGGCAGAGGGTCTAATGCATTTGTAAATGCAATAGCAATTTATTAATTAAATCTGTTTTGTTATTACATAGTGCTGTGGTCTTTGGGGAAAGGACAGTAATACATTGATTTAAAAGCACTCATGCATGGTAGACAACCTTGTGAGTCTTTAGTGAAAGAGTTTTCCGAAGTTACTGGACTCTAACACAAAGTAGCTGAGAGAAGGTTAAATGAAAATGACAGCAGTCCCTGGCAAAAAGAGGCCGGTTGACACACTTTGCTTCTGAGGTTTTAATCCACTCCACCATCCGGTTTTCTTTCGATGCTGGTGTATATCTTGGAGATTTGCGGACTCTTTCTTCCACGCCTGCCCTCAGAGCTTTTAATATTTCTTCATGTGTTCAGAAACTGAAGACAGCAACAAAGGCACTAAAAATGCCAGCAGTGCCTCAGTACCAGACGGGAAGTGTCTCCAGGCTGGTGGGGCAGAGTCAATCCCAACTCATAAATCTTATTTTGCCTTTCATGAATCTTAGCATCATGAATTCCCCCCAGAGCACTTATATACCAGTATGTTCATTAGAAACAAACAAATAAACAGAGCAGCAGCAGCAGCCCAAACCTCCACAACAAAAGGCTTAATGAGGCTTCGCTCCCTTTTCAAAGAGGCCTTCCCTTATGGTTATAACTGGGATACGTTCCCCACCAAAAGAGTACAACAGAACCAATGATCAGATAACAGTAAGGCATGTCGGGCTCAGCCTCTTGCTCCTTGCTGAGGTGAACTTGAGGAAACATTTCTAATCGATGTTGAACCTTTAAGAAACCAATTTCTCTCCTTGTCCCCTGGTCCCAACGATGGATCTAGCCTTTCCTATTTGGTACAACGGGCACAGTTGCCTTGATTCTAATCCAGGTGGACTCTGCTTTGGCTGGAGAGTTGTACTCTGCTGACATTTAAGGCAGGAATTCCCTGGGAAAATAGTCAAGAGACTCTTTTGGTGTTGTTGGCTGGGCTCCAAAGGGTTTAGGGTTCCCCTTTCCAGGCGAATCAGGAGAGAGAAAGAGAGGGAGGGAAAGAGAAACAGAAGGACATTATTGAGTGACTGTGTTTCATCTGCAGCTCGTACAAAAAAGCAGAAATGTGGTTGGATGACTGGATGCTTTTCTTTCACCTTATCTCTTACCTGGCTAATATGACAGTTCGGCATTTTAAAGGTAGCTTAGACACCCACAGTAGGAAACCAGATTTCTGGGAATCAGAATTTTGGGATCTATTGGGATAGATTAAAATGTTTGCAATGGATAATAATTTAGATGTAGTTTCGTGATACATGTTCCAAATTTATATTCAACTTGGAACGTATTTAAAGTTAAGCCAATGTTTTGGTGTCCTTTATCAGCTAAAATAGTCACTCTAGAAGGGCTCAGAATTCTCATATTTTTAGGAGACCCACAAAGATATTTTCAGTTGTAATGACAGGTATTTGAAATTCTGTGCACAAGGGAGTATGGCAGGTCAAGCAGGCCAAAGAATCTGGGTGGTTAAAAATGCTTGTACTTATTATTACTATTTTTAATTTTCACACATGCATAGAATGTATTCTGGTAAGATCCACTCCACCTTTCTTATACCTCACCCCGTGTCCTCTCTCTTTTCCTCTTCATATTGTATAATAACATTATTCCTCCACTGGGAAATGCTTTTAGAATAATGCTAGAAATAGAACATTTTCAAAGGAGCAGAAATGTTCACACTCATTCTCTCCCCAACATGACTGAAATGCCACTGTCAAATTACATAAGAATGGCCTGATAATTCAGATTAGACTCTCTCTCCTTTCTTTATAGAGATCCCACAGTCATGCAACCTCTGTACTTCCCCCTTCCCATACACAGGAGCCGAAGGGACCATCAGAAGAAGTTCACAGGGTCTGGGAGGTGTGAGGTCTCCCCTCCAGTGCTTTCCTCTAACTGAGTGCTGTGTTTTGCGACACTGGCCTATACTCTTGTAATAGTCATATATTCCACAGGCACCACATTGCTGCCACATTATGCTGGCTTCCATCTTTGTAATCCTCTCACCTTCAGTGATCCTTCTATTCTCAGTCCATTAGTATTTTGAGACAAGGTCTTGCTTTGCAGGTTAGTCTGGCTCTGAGCTCACCATGTAGACCAGGTGAGCCTGGAACTCATAGCAGTCCTCTTTCCTCTGCCTCCCAAGTGTTGGGATTACAGGTATGAGCCACCATCCCCTGCACTGTGATGTGTGGTACTGATTGCTGGTGGGTTTGAGTCTCCATGCCCAGCATTGTTGTATGTAGTTACCACAGATAGAACTCGGGTCCTTGTGCTTGCAGACAGGTGCCAGAACAACTGAGCTAAATCCCCGGTCCCAATTCTTTTTTTTTTTTTTTCTTTTTAAATAAATCTCTCAGTGTTTCCATGAAATCTGCCATCACAATCTTGATCAGCTTTTGTCACTTAAAAAACCTACAGCCCCCTGTGGGGGGCTGTGCAATACTCTATAGGCACAGCAGGCAGTATGTCCGTGTCCTTTGCTGGTGCTTGCATCACATTCACTCTGTCTTATTTGACATAAGCTGGAGGGATATGCTGTGTATGTGTCACTGCAGATGTGATGAAGGTGATACAGTGACAGCCACGGTTCTGGTGAAGACACTTATGATTGCAGAGTCAAAGGAGAAAGGTAAAATCTTGTTGTCTTGACTCCATCAAGGAAATATCCATTTTAGGTCCCTGGATATTTCTGAGTCCTGTTTGCTTCATCTGGAATTGACAAACCAGTGATAACTGTGCCCAGTGTTTCCAAATAAGGTTGCGTTACTTCTATTGCATGTTCCACAATGAATGGGACAGTGTGTTTATTTAGTTTTGTCTCAGTTACTTTCTTGTCATTGGGACTACACAAATGATACCCACAATTTAAAGGAGGAAGGGTTAATTTTGGCTTGTAGTCTGTAGAGGTTCCAGCCATAGTTGGCTGGCTCCAAGGAAAGGTAGCATGGCAGAGGGGCAGGGCACTAGAACTACCCACAACATGGTGGGCAGGAAGCAATAAAAGGGAGGAGGGCTTATACCCTCAGGTCACCCCAAGTGACCCACCTTCTACCCCTGGGCTTCACCTCCCAACTTCACAGTTAGCTATAAACTTGTCAGTGGACTAATCTACTAATTAGTATCACACCACTATGCTCCTCTTACCTCCCCAAACCCCTGCCTATGAATGCATGAGGATTTGGGGACTTCCAGAAATAATCCACAACAATCTCTAACTCAGTACATTGCTTGGGGAAGAAACTGTGTGTTAGTTGTTTATGTGGCCCTCTCTGGGAGGTGGTCGATAGGTTTTGGTTAGTTGAATAAATAAATGAGTGTTTGCAAAGTGGCCTCAGACATCTTTCAACCTGCTGATGGGAAGAGCAGAGTACGACTTTGGTCAAAGAACTGATGTGCTTAGAAAGTAGCAACAGCAGCATAGTAAACAGGAAATGTATGATACAATGATATAATGAACCCAGTTTCGGGCTGGGGATGTAGCTCAGTGGTGCCATGCCTGCCTGGCAAGTGCAAAGTCCCGAGTTCAATCCTCAGTATTGGAAAAAAAAGAAAAACTCAGTCTGATTGACTTCTCCATTAACTTAGATCTCAACCAGGAAAGTAGCCCCATTTATTGAAGAGCCACATAAAGGGAACTTTGTCCTATGATCTTTTGAAAATAAAATAATAATTTGTGGAGAAATTGATCAACTTCATGTTATTTGGTAAAGTCTTTTAATCAGCATAATGTTGATATCTCAGAGTTGTTAGCACAAAATGAACATTATAACAAGATCTAAATGGCTTCATAGTATATCATACACTTTATAGTTTTGTTGAAATAGTTTTCCATCTGAAATTTTTATTAGCACCCAAAAATCACTTTATAAACTTTTAAGAGCCAGATAACCTTTATTTCTTATTATTTTAAATTATATTTTTGTTTATTTAGTTATTGATGCTGGGAATTGAATTCATGTCTTTGCACTTCTAAGCATAGGCTCTATCACAGAATTGTACTGCCAGCCCTGTATTCTATTTTTTAAAATGAGAAATTATTCTGTAGACTAGAAGAATTCAAGAGTGTTGGTAGGACTGACATTACACCCTCTGATATATTGTATTGCACACCTCACAAAATAAGTGTGCAAACCTCCTCTTACCTCCTCATTCTGCCACGTGGAGCACACAACCTGCTGCCCCAAGTGGCCCAAATGAGAAAGGCAAGTAGCATCTTGTGACTATAAAAATAACTTTCACTTCAGGGCCCTTAGCGATGTGCAGAGTACACTTTTGAAAGTTCACACGATGGTAGGGCAGAACAGGATTTGTGGTATATCTGAGATAACTGTGAATATTTTTCCTCAATACTAAAGTGGCATTCAACAATAATTTCTTAAAAGTTAGTTACAATGTGGGAAGTGAAGGTGTGTTTATGAATTTTTCACATCTTCTTACTTTGAAATCTATTAATTGGTTTTGCACCTTAAAATGATGCTTTACTTTGACACAGTTTTTTAACATTATGTACGGTTACTTGAAAATAGTGAGTCACTAGAGTTGTAGAATCTCAACTGTTTTATAAAAAGTATTTATTAATGTCAACACTAATCTCATCAGAAAAGTACTGAGAAAGATGTCAAATTTATGGAAGCAGATACAAATTTTCTGAAATTATAATTTATTCTCAAAAGCTCAACTATTATTGTTGGAAACCTGGACTGTTCAGTTTTTAATGCAATAGTAGCCTCATGTTGTCCATTTCCAAGAAAATATTTTCCAAACATTCAATCTGAAGACCCATACTTTGTCAGCTAGTCTCTATAGTAACGGTATCCCTCGCAAGAAGAGCTGGTTCAGCTCACAGTGTGGTGTGAGAAAAGCCATCATATTTGATCATCTGGAGAGGAACTTTGTGTGCATTTCTCATTTTGCAACATACAATATTGAAAAGATGTGAAGTGAAGAGTTGAAATGTAATGAAATTGATACTTCTTAGACTTCAGCAAGGATGTTTTGAAGTGGAAACGCTGTTGGTTTTATGGTGTGCGACAGTGAAAGGGTCTGTGAAGCATGTGTCTGGGTCAATGCCAAGATGCCACCAGTTTCACCCATAATTGTTTGGCAGTGAAAACACAAACGTCATACGGTGAAAAAGGTGAGTAGCATCTTGTGACGATAAAAGTAGTTTTCATTTCAGGACCCTTGGGGATGTGCAGTCCACACTTTTGAAACTCAGTGACCTAATCAGTAATCTTTTTCTGTATGTTCTCAATTTCTTCTTTTTGTATAAGCGTACTTGCATCTTTTTTTTTTTTTTCCTTTTCTTTTTTTGAGACAGGGTCTTGCTTTTGTAGTTCAGGCTGGCCTTGAACTCACAGCAATCCTCCTGCCTCTGCCTCCCGAGTGTTGGGATTACAGGCGTGAGCTACCACGCCTGGCACTGTGGTATGTGGTACTGATTGCTGCTGGGCATGAGTCTCTACTCCCGGCTTTATTGTATGTGGTTACTGGGGATCAAACCCGGGCCTTTGCACTTGCAAGGCAGGTGCCAGAACCACTGAGCTAACTCCCCGGCCCAATTTCTTCCTATCTTTAAGGACGTCAAATCAAGTTTAGTATGTTTTTGTTTTATTTTGAGTTAGGTTTCTACTGAGGAGATGAAAAAAAGAAACAACTTAATCCCATTATTTAGAAATTTAGAAAATCTAGATTTCTAAGCAAAAGAATTTGTCTGTGCTGCAAAATTTTCAGCTCAGATTGAGCTAATCTTTCATGTGGTTAACATTCAGTAATGTGGTCGTAGTAGGGAGGAAATTAGCTACCATTTCCAGAAGACCTTAATTGATATTTAGAATTACCTGACTTTCAGACTTACATTTAAAACACTTGGAAATAGAGCTACAGACTTTAGCCCACCTGGCGTATTTGTGCGTATGGAACAAACTTTGGTTCAGCCACTGCAGTACTCAGTGGGCCATGCAGACAGAGCCTTCTGTGAAGCTAATCGTTCACATACAGCAAAACTCTCTTTCAATTAGTGAAATTAATATTTTTTCAATGCTTCAAAGCAGGGGCCATTCCAGGAGCCCATAAAGCAGCTTTTCATTTTATTTCTTTGCAAGCTGACATATCACTGCATTTACTTTGAAAGCAAGAGCTGGTTTAAAGCAGTGTAATAAAGCCAGCTGCTCTTTCTCTCTCTCTCCCTCCCTTCCTCTCTCCCTCCCTCTTTCTCTCTCTCTCTTCCTCCCTCCTTCCTGAGCTCCTGGGGTCTTCTGTATGCTGCTGTGCCCTATGTTAAGCCCCCAAACAGCTTCCTAAATAGATGTGTAGTGGAGTGATAAAAAGAAGTATATTTATTATTTAACTGAGAAGATTCTTTCTCCATAGCCATACCAAAATGGTGGCACAAATTCCTTTGTCAGTTTGGTTGTATTAAAGGTTTTAAAGAACTAAGAAAAGTGCTTTAAAAGATTTTCATTTTGTACATATATAGGTCATCTACTTGAAATTTTACTTCCCCTTAAACTGTTTGCTAATTTACTCGTTGCTCTTCCTTAAGTAATCTGAGAATACTTACAAAAACCATATTTCTTTCTTTTAGAGATAAATGCTAAATTAGTGGACTTCTAAGAGCAGAGCATTGATAATGAGAGCTTTTGTGTAATTTCCTCAGACCTTCCATGTATATGTTTAGTCTAATATGAAAAGGTGTGTGTGTGTGTGTGTGTGTGTGTGTGTAAGGAAAGGAAAATCTGTTATGGTGCACGGCTAGTTCCCCCCAAGATTTTGCATTGCAAATGACAATTTTATAGTACTATGAATTCTTAAATTTAATAAAAGTAAATTTCACATCTGGCAACTTGGCTCTTATCACTTGAACGGTAGCTGCAGTCTCAGACTTGAACACAGATAAATCCATCTCTGAGAGCTTGCAAATGTGTGAAATAGTTGCTCAGAGAGATACTCCTTGGCCAACCATGGAGTCACATGGAGAGCTGGTAGGAGTGTGTGGCAGGAGGGAGGGAGACGCCATCCTTGAACACAAGGATAACAAGGTCATGGTGGCTCATATAGGCCATGCCACTTTCTTTCTTCTGGTAATATCTCAAGATACATCGGATGACCAACAATTTCCCAGAACTGGTAACTTGGTTCTCAGTAACTACTCCAGGGTACATTTACAGAATTTTTAGGAAAAAGTTTTGAATACGTACTGGGTGTCCAGCTTTGTGGTTGAAGCTTATAGCGTCTCAGTGTGAACCATAGGTACAGACCAATGGCGACATGTTGTTTTGTATTTTTATCTTTGGTGACATTTGGTTTCTAAAGCTTTATTTTCCCATGAAAATTACTACCACTTCCATATATAAATTTATTGTTAAAAATGAGCATTGGTCTTTTGATTTTACTTTGAGCATTTGCATTGTAAAGCTTTATTTAGAACTGTAGGAGGTGAAAGCACATTACTTATATTCATAGACTCTTCGAAATTGGAATATTGTCTCTTCATATTTCCTCTTTTCAGAAGATGAAACATCCCAGAGAGGTTTATGGTTAAATGTAGAGCTGTAGTTGTCATTTAAACTCAGTAGAATAGTTGTCTTATGTACGTGAGGACCTGCGTTCAATCCTCAGTACTGCAAAAAAACCCTATTTTTAATGAATACATAAAAACATACAATTAGGGGCCGGGGGTTTAGCTCAGTGGTTCCGGCGCCTGTCTTGTAAGCGTCAGGTCCTGGGTTCGATTCCCGGTTACCACATACAATACTGGGCGTGGAGACTCACCCCAGCAGCAACCAGTACCACATACCACAGTGCCGGGCATGGTGGCTCATGCCTGTAATCCCAGCACTCGGGAGGCAGAGGCAGGAGGATTGCTGTGATGTGAGTTGGAGGCTGAGCTCAGGGCCAGCCTCAACTACAAAGCGAGACCCTGTCTCAAAAAAACTAAAAAAAACCCCAAGAAACAAAAAAAACCATACAATTAAAAGTATTAATGTATAATGAGGGGAAAATGAATGTGGTAATAAAAAAATAGAAAACAAAGATTGTGTATATAGGGGGTAGGGGAAGGCAGGGTGTGGGGAAAGGGATAAAATGAGAATCAAATCATATCATATTTTGGTACAAATTCTTGTTGAATGTGATTATGATGTGTATCATAATGTACCAATAAAGATAATTAAAAAAGTATTAATGTAGATCATGTAATGTTTTGATAAATGTATATATTGAACAATGTTTAGGTTAGGCCAAGAATATTTATCTCCTGGAACATTTATCATTTCTTCACAGCAAAACCATTTAAAATCCTTTCTTTTCTTTTTATGGAATGTACATTACATTATTGTTACCTGTAGACACCCTACTGTGCAATGATAATACACTAGAGATTCATGCTTGTGTCTATCAGTAACTTAGTACATGCCAGTTAACGTTTCACTATTCCTCCCTTTCTCCCCCTCTGCCCAGCATCTGGCAACCACTATCCTATTCTTTTTTTTTTTTT
>PVIR01006174.1:0-67523 GCA_004026965.1 Petromus typicus | reverse complement strand
TTACAGAAGTCAAAGGTAAAGATTAGATCACTGATTACTGTAGAATGGTGCGTTTTAAAAACATACAATCTGCAACAGAGCATATCAGTTGGGTGGATTGTTCTCAAGGAGACAAGTACTGGATTCACAGGGAGGTTACAGGATACAAAGTGGGGGTTTTAAAGAAAATGGCTATTTTTATGTCAAGTAGGGTCTCACTGTGGGTGAAGGCAGGAGGGAAGCCAGGAAACCTCAGCTTCGCGCATCTGTAGGCTCAGTAATCAGAGGGGCGGGGCCTAGATTCTGGAGGACAGAGGTATGGCTGAGTGCATCAGGACTGAGCGGTACGGAATGGATCAGAGGAGGAGCCTGGTCTGGTTTCCTCTCAGGTGAGGGCACCCAGGAGCCAATTACAGTATTGCCATCTGGTTGCTAGTGGCAACACCAAGCAGCCTGGTCTTCTCAACCTTTTTCTTCCATGCTATAGAGGTACCCAGGAGTCCACCTCACCAGGGCAACTGACAGGAAGAGGTCAGTAACATCAGCTGCTGACTCTACAGCATTGCCTGCCACGGGTCACAGAATCATGGTTTTGGTAACCCAAAGCTGAAGCCATAATATGCACGTGAACTACAGTGCCCAGAATTCCTGACCTGACAGGCCACACTCAGGACTACAGTACCCAGAAGTCTGCTTGCCCCAATCATAGAACTTCATTACCTAGAATCCTTAGGAGTGAATCCCCCTCCACCTCTGCAGACTCTATTACTTGAATGATTATGTGTGTCCCACAATAGGCAGAAGCTTTAGCCTCCCCTCCAACACACACACACACACACACACACACACACACACACACACACACACCCCATAATCCTCCGCGTGACGTCCCCTCCCCACATTGTGATATCCAGAAACTGAGTGCTTCAACCACAGAACTACAGTGCACAGAAGACTGCATGTCCCAGTCATAGAACTACACTACCTAGAATCCTTGGCGATGAACCCTCTCCCCCGCAGACTATATTACTCTGAAGGTTATGCAGGCCTCACCTTAGGCAGAAGCCTTAGGTTCCCCTACAATACCCTCCTTAGGGTATCCATAATCCTCCGTGTAATGTTCCCCCATTACATTACCTAGAAGCTGCATGCCTCAGCTGAAAAACCACAGTACCCATAAACTTCAGCGTGCCACCCCTCCCAGTGTGGTTCACAATAACCTCCCCGGGACACCACTTCCATGGTACTAGGAAGGTGCCCTGTGCTTCCCACCGCCACGAGGATCTTGATACCTGTTGTAATCAGTAGTTTGAAAGGGAATAGATTGAATACAGGACACACATAATTTATAGGATTATTTTATAATATCCAAAAATTCACACGGAGAAGAGTGCAAGAGATCTGCCTCTGTGCTACAGACCTAAAGAATACAGCCAAGGGCCTAGGATTTAGCTCAGTAGTTCTGGCTCCTGCCTTGCAAGTGCAAGGTCCCTGGTTCAATCCCTGGTAACCACATACAACAATGTTGAGCATGGCGACTCACACCCACCAGCAATCAGTACCGCATACCACAAAGCCAGGTGTGGTGGTTCACACCTGCAATCCCAGCACTTGGGAGGCAGAGATAGGAATGCTGAGTTCAAGTTTAAGGCTGAATTCAGGACCAGCCTGAACTACAAAGCGAGACCTTGTCTCAAAAAACCCCCCCAAAATCCAGCCAAGGCTTTGGAGACTAAAGCAATGGTGTGAACAAGTCCAGCCAAAGGTTTAGAGTACACAGAAATGTCCTCCATGAGTCCACCTGAAGGGTCTGCTCTGGGAAGCTCCAAGGCCAGTGGTGGAGTTTAGAATGTTTGTGCCAGCAGGGTTAAAGATCTCTGCCAAAAGACTGAGAGAATCTACACTGGAGCCAGGAAATGAACCTCAACATGAAGACCAGAGCTCCCCCGAAAAAAAAACAGTGGTCGTTTTTATGACAGTGAGAATCTGAGCTGCTTCTCCAAGGAGAACAAGTTCCTATCAGGAAAACCAGCTAGGTCAAGCTTCTCTAGGAAAATCTCTAGGAACTCTCCTTTTGTGCCATTGACAACAATCTTCAGGTGGATCTTCTACTCCGGAAACCACACTAACTCAGCTCAGCTGAATTAGTATTAGTCAATCCACCACAATACTCAGAAAGTTCTGAGTGCACATGTCTATTTTATAGTAAGTAGCCTTAAGTATTACTGTGCCCTTCTTCCAGTGTGCAAGACCATTCTACTTCTTAGAATGCATTACCCCAAACTTCCCTCCCTGCCTCCAACAACAGGACCCAGAGTCTTCTGGGTGCTCTGCAAGGACTAGGTAGTCTGTATGATCCCCAAGGCCTCAACTCCCTAGAATCCTCAATGTGAACCTTACAAATCCTGCAATGACTGTCCTGAGAAATGTGATACGCAGAACCTTTCATAGCCTACAAGATTTCGGTACATGGAATCCTGAGCAGATTTCCCCATTAACTAACGTACCCAGATTCCTGAGACATGACTCCAGGACTATAGTATGCAAAATCCTTTTTGTGTTTTCAACACTCCCCCCTGCCCCAGTGATATACAATATCTTGAATCCTCAGTGTGCCCCAATGGGATTACAGTACCCATAATTTTTGGTGAGACCTCCTCCAAGACTACAGGAGCCAGAATCCTTGGTGTGCTCCACTATTACAGTAAACAGGATTCTGAGTCCCTACAGAATCATCACCCAGGGTCTAAGGATGGCCAGCCACTAGAATATAATATACCTAGTCCTCAGTGAGATGTACTAGTGTGTCTAAGATCCGTTGGTCCAGTGGGGTGGTCCATTTCTAGGCCCTGGTTTCTATATTTTTAGGAGCACAATAGATACATTGAGAACACTGTCCATTTCTGTGCTTCAGATAAAAAAATTTCCCCCAAAAACTTGTTTGGACGTTGGTCTTACTATTTTGCTATGCAGAACTTGATGTTCAGCCTGGCATGGTGGTGCATGTCTATAATCTCAACACTCGGGTGGCTAAGCCAGGAAACTGATGCTGACCTTAAACCTTGACCCTGACCATGACCCTAAACCTGACCCTGACCTTGACCCTGACCCTAACCTAAACCTTAACCCTAACCACAAACAGCATATTTCTCACACAATCCTGCCTTCAGGAGGCTGCTTCTTTCAAGTCACTGAGAGTAAATGGTTTTGTATTTTTCAAAAAATGATTGTGATTTTGATAGAGATTTCATTGACATTGAGGATTGATTTAAGTAATACTTATTGACATCTTAACAAAATTAAGACTTCTGATCTATTAATATAAAAAAGTCTCTATGTCTCCAATTTTTTCTGTAATGTTTTGTAGTTTTCATTATACTAATATTTTATTTTTTGGTAAAATTCACTCCTAAGCATTTTAAACTTTTCCTTGCAATTATCCATCAAGTTGGTTTAGTAATTTTCTTTTCAGATTGTTTTTATTAGCATATAGAAATATATCCTGCTGTTTTACTGAATTCACTTTTTAAAAATTGTATTATTTGTTTTTGTTAGTATGTCAACACAGAATGATTACACATAGCTTATTGTTAATGTAGTACAGAACTTCATGGACTGTCATGCCAAAACACAGTACCCTGATATGCTGATTTTTTTTAAATGAAGGGACTTTTAAGTGAAGAGCAGCAGATACTTGAAGTCCCTCTTCTCTTCTCTCGTTGTCTGCTACTGGACCTTCCAAAGAATACAGCAATTGTCCATCTCTGGTGTCTTCCCTGAGTTTTCATTGACTAAACACATTGCAGAAAGAGAGGCTACAGTTTGTCAACACACTTTGAAAGTTTTTTTTTTTTTTTTTTTTTTTTTTTTTTTTTTTTTTTTTTTTAGACAGGGTCTAGCTTTGTAGTTCAGGCTGGCCCTGAGCTCACTATGTAGCCCAGGAAAGCCTCGAAATGACAGAAATCCTCCTGCCTCTGCCTCCCAAATGCTGGGATTATAGGTGTGAGCCACCAAGCCTGGCACGGTGGTATGTGGTTACTGATTGCTGCTGGGCATAAGTGGAGATGCCTGACATTGTTGTATGTACTGGGGATGGAGCTAGGGATCTTGCACTTACAAGATAGGCACTGGAACCACTGAGCTAAATCCTCGGCCCTCCCATATTTTTGTTGTTGTTGTTGTTGTTATTTGTTTTTTTGCAGAATCGGGGATTGAACTCAGGATTCTGTGCTTACCATTCAGGTGGCACCACCCTGACCTTGTTTTCATCTTTATGTAAGTATTTGCTTTCCTTGTGATTCCTTCTCAAATCCATGGGTTGCTTAAGAATCTGTTGTTCAATTTCTACGGGTTTGTGACTTTTCTAGTTTTATTTGTTACTGATTTCTAGCATCATCCTGTTGTAGTTGGGGGATGGCAAAAGATATATTTGTAGGCTCCATATTTGTCTATGTTATGCTTTTCAGTTTATTGAGATTGAGTTTGGGACCCCTGGGGAAAGTGATGTAGGTGTAGGGCTGGAAGTGAGCGGGCAGCTAATTTGGGGTTTAATGTTGCACAGGGCTACCAGATAAGAGTTCTTTGTTTCCCTGTTTATTGCAAAAGGAAAAATGACCATTTTCCTTCCTGTGAAAGCCAGAAACAGGAGAGGAAGCGCCACACTTCTGGCTGGAGATAGCCTCACTTGTGTGCCTAGACCCTGCAGGAGTTCTGGGCTTGATTAGTGATCATTCAAGCTAGCTGTTTGCAGGGACCAGGAACTCCACTCAGCCTGTGCCATGATCGGTCACTAGAGGGCGGTCGCCACCTCCTCCTGTCCCCCACTCCACCCCACTGGTCTGCAAAGTAGGAGTCCTAAACACTGGGCTCTCAGCTGCCAAGCCAGCCTGATCCGCGGGCATTTCTCGGGTCTGTGGGTGGTCTCCAGAAGGTCCCCATTTGGAGAAGGGGTGCTATGAAGCCTGTTCAGTTTGACTCGGGCCAGGATGGTGAGAGCATTTTTCCTGGCCTCGGTCAGAGAACCCTGACCCTCCCAGGCCATTCCCTTCTGGAGCTGAGGATAGACGTCCATCATTTGACCCTCCTTGAGTCTCATACATGCAACACATGTAGTTAAATATGGCTGTTCTCCTTTGTATTCATCTCTTGGCAACTTAATTTGCAAACTCTGCTAGAGTTAAAGAGGTAAAGGGAAGCTATTTCCTGCTACCCTCCAGGAACTTCCTTCACCTTCTGCCAAAGTGCAGCAGCGTCTGCACCTTGTTCTCTGCAAACCCGCTGGCCAGCGCCAGCCCTCTGCGCCTCAGTCACCCCAAGAACTGGGCCAGGATGCCAGGTGTAGGGAGCTTCTTCTCTTTAACCTGTGGAATTGACCTTGTCTGGGGCCAAATGAGCAGTGTGATTGAAAAATAAGGTGAATATATAATTTAAAAAATTATTACAGTAAAAGACACACTGCCATTAATCCCCCTGCCCCCTGCAAAGGCTCCTCTTTCTCCAAATGCATTTATCCCATTGTTTTAGTCACCAGGGAAGCAGCTCTGGAAGTCTTCTTTCATGAATGTCTCAGTTGTGATGTCACGGCTGCCTCATTGTCCTGAATGAATTAAAAATGTTTCATAGTCATTTTAACTTTGAGGAAGAGCCAGAAGTCACATGGTTCCAGGTTCAGTGAATCAGGGGATGAGGATGCAGTGTAATGTTTTTACAAGCCTGCTTTTTTATTGGATGACACTTGGCAATGCCATTCACTAGAGTTTTGATTATACCTTGTGAAAGAATTCACAAAAGACTTCCAGAAGTACTCTGAAAAAAGGCAAGAAGGACAATAGGATGAGTATGTTTGAATCAAGCAGGGGTGTTTCGATCAGTACTAATGGCAATATTCCTTTTATGTAATCATTTATTTGTTTTTGTTTTGTTTTTTGACAGAGTCTCATCACGTAGTTCAGGCTGATCTTGAACTCTAAGTAGCTTTGGATGCCCTTAAGCTCATATTGATACTCCTGCCTCTGCCCGAGTGCTGGGACTTCTGATGTGCACCAGCACAGCTAGCTAGTATTTTTAGAAATTGAAACATTCACTGTGTATTTTGATCATGCTGTGTACTCTGCCATTGAGACCCATGGAAGTTGCTGGAGGCAGGGGGCCCAGAGACCCCTGTAGTGCCGCTCCCTCCAGCTCTGAGGTCCCAAGGTAACAGGGCAGTAGCCTCGTCCTCTCCCCTTTGGCCTTAGCGGCCCCACTACTGGACCCAGACTGTTGTTGTCTTTTTTTTTTTTTTGAGATAGTGTCTCACTTTGTAGTTCAGGCTGATCCTGAACTCAGCCTCGAACTCATAGCCATCCTCCTGCTTCTGCCTTCTTAATGCTGGGATTACAGGCATCAGCCACCACATCCGGCACTGTGATGTACAGTACTGTTTGTTGGTGGGCATGAGTCACTACACCTGCATTGTTGTATCTGGTTACTGGAACCTGGTGTTTGCAAGGCAGGTGCCAGAACCACTGAGCTAAATCCCTGGCCTTGTTGTCTTTTGGGGGTAATGGAAACTCAGACGAGAAGGGATGAGATGAACAGTCATACTGCAGACTCTGGGGAGAGTTTCAGAGAACACTTCCACTTTTATTAAGCAATGCACACACTTATAAGGCAAACGGCAGGGGGCATAACTATACGGAAATAACCATAGCCAAGAGGCCACCTCCTCAGTGGATTCCCAGCCCTGGTCACACAGAACGGAGGTGTGAGGTGCCTGGCACACGTGGGTACTTCCTAAACACCCACCAGCTGAGTGGCCCACTTGCTGGGAGGGCCGAGCTGCTCTGCTGCTGGAGACAGCATTCCGGAGCTGTGTGCTCCCCACACTTGCTGAGCATCTCCCAGTGCTCAGGATCCAGACATGAGGTGGACTTGGAGTTGGGAGTGGATGGCCTGTGTGGCCAGGGCTGGGAATCCCCTGAGGAGGCAGCCTCTCGGCCACATCCTGGCCTTGCTTGGCAGTCTGTGAAGTGACCTCGGAAGAAGTCAGGACCTGCCTGGGGAGCCAGCCTCCGCTCAGGTCTTCCTCCCGGATGGCGGGGCCAGGATCATCTTCACTCAGTCCGCATCTCAGTGCAGACTCAGCCCAGGGTCATATGGGTACAGAAATCTCCAGGCAGCAACATCTGCCCCAAGGCAGTTTCTTTATCTGCAAAACTGGTGTGCGTGTATACAGCGACACACTAACCGTAAAAGAAAGGCAGTGCCTGTATGTGCAACCATGTGGGCAAACCTTGAGAAGAGGCAGAGTGACAGGAGCCAGGCACAGAGGGGCTGCTTCTCTGAGCTCTCCAGAGCGGGTAAATGCACAGACTAGGAGGGGCGTTTCCAGCCCTACAGAGGATGCTGGGAAGAGCAGATGCTTCATGGGACAGGTTTCCTTGTGGAGGAAAGAAGTTTAACCACTTTTATTTTTATGTTTAATTTTATTTTTGTGTTGATTTTTGAGACAAGGTCTCTATGTAGTTCAGGCTGGCCTTGAACTCACTATGTAGCCCAAGATAGCTTTGAACTCAAGGTGATTCTCCTACCTCAGTCTCCTGAGTGTTGGAACTACAGGTGTGCATCACCACACCCGGTTTATTTTTATTTTTAAAATTTTTATTACTACATATTCACAATGCATGAGATCACATTCATCACAGGGAATTTGCACTTGCACGTAATACATCTTCATCTTCTTTTCCCCATTTCCTTCCTGTCCCTCCAATGCTCTTTCCCCTCCCCATTTCCAAGAGCTTTGTTTCCATTTCCCCCCTTCATTCTCTCTCTCTCTTTTTTTTTTTTAAGGTTTTTTGAGACAGAGTCTCGCTTTGTGGTTCAGGCTGGCCCTGAACTCAGCCTCCAACTCACATCACAGCAATCCTCCTGCCTCTGCCTCCCGAGTGCTGGGATTACAGGCGTGAGCCACCACACCCGGCACTGTGGTAGGTGGTACTGGTTGCTGCTGGGTGAGTCTCCACGCCCAGTATTGTATGTGGTTACCGGGAATCGAACCCGGGTCCTTATGCTTGCAAGACAGGCGCTGGAACCACTGAGCTAACTCCCCAGCCCCATCCCCTTTCATTCTCTTTTAAAATCCTTTTTCTTTTCTCCCTTTCCCTGCCCCCTCCCTTGCTCCCCTACCACTGAAACATGCTCTTCCTACTTCCCAAATTCTTTCATTTATTTTGCTCTTTATTTACAATTGGGGTTTTTCACACAAAAGAAACACTGCAATATTAAAAGTTTTGACAGTTTTTCTCACTTAAAATTATGGTTTTGAGGGTCATCTATCTACCTAAAAATGACTAGTTTATCCTCCTTTATGGAAGAGTAGTACTCCATCAGATACTGATACCACATCTTTCTGCACTCAGCTGTGATCGGCATACAGTCTGTTTCCAAGATTAAGCTATTATAAATTGTGCTGTTATGAACATGGATGTGAATATATCACTATGGAATGATGTGTTTAACTCTTTCTAGACGATAGCAAGAAGGGGAATAGCGAGGCCAAATAGAATTTCTAGTTTTAAAGAGAATATCCACACTGATTTCCATAGAGGTGGTACATCTCTTCAGTCCTAACTATGGATGCCTTTTCCCCCACAGCCTCACTAGCATTTATTGTTGGTTGATTTCTTAATAATAGCCCTTTTTCTGGAGTGAAAGAGAATCTCATGGTTGTTTTAATTTTTCATTGTTCCAACAACCAATAATGTTGAACATTTTTTCACATATGAATTTGCTGCATATACTTCTTCATCTGAGAAGTGTCTGTTCATTTCAGACGACTGAAATGAACTGAAATTTAGTGACTGTTTGGACTGGGTCTAAACGATTCATCTTGTTGCATGAATCTTCTCCCATCAGGAAAAAAAGCAAAACCCAATAGTCCTAATTTTTGGTGGCTCACTGGGGTCAGTGGCTGTGAGGCGGCCTGCACCGTGGTGGCTGCCTCACAGGATGGCGCTGGGTGTGGGGAGCGGGAGCTGCGGGGCCGGGCCTCCCCAGGACCTGGCCTCCCGGGAGCGTCACAGCCCTGGCTCTGAACTCTTTCTGAATCTGCCCACACCTGCCCTACCTGCCTGGCACCTGCTCTTCTCCGTGCTCAGGGCATCGTGAGAAGAAGTAAAGAGCCTGAGATCTGCCTTAGCCGTGTCACCGTATTCTTTACTGAGCTGGTCGCCGCCAGGCTGAGCATCGGCCATCTTTTGGTTGTTCCTCTTGCGGGGCTGGGGACGTGAACCCTGCGCCTGATGCTGGGCGGATGCTCCGGCTGGAGCGGCCCCCCAGCCTGTCTCTTGGTTCTTGGGTCTATTGTGCAATCAAGTAAACGCTTGCTCTATTTTGTTTAGCACTGTATTTCCAGCACCTGGTGCCAGCTGCGTGGTCGGTGCTTAATAAATAGCTACTGAGTGAACACACATGGGAGCACCACTCACAGACGCGGAAGCGGAGCTCTGAGGCACGCATGCGCTCCGACCCAGCCTCTGCTAGGCTCTCTGCTGTGCGCAGAGCTCCTGTGTGCGGCAGCTTAGGGGTCAGAACAGCTTTCTGCTCCCTCTGCCGCCAGCCCCTTCCACTCCCAGCCCTCTTCAGCCCTATCCCGACCCCTGAAGCCTTTTCTCAGACCTGTAGCCTCCCCAGCCAGCTCCCTTCCTGAGAACCTCTGTCATAAAGAAGGTGCGGCTCTGATCTGGCCTGCCTCCACCTCAGGCCTTACCCCTGGGAGCCTGGGCTATAAATATGGGGGCCACGCCTCGCTGTTGCACCTTTCATCTGGGGCGCTCCCTGCTCCTGGGAGGGAAGCTAATTAGCTGCTCTCTGGGAAAAGAGTGAGTAAGACCTGCAATCTCAGCCTGCTGAGCCGCTGAGATGCCAGGGCTGGCTGTCCCGGGGAGACTGGGTGAGCCAAGGCTGGGGATGCCCACCCCTCAGTTCTGCTTGTGGCAGGACCTCCTCATAAAGAGACTTATATTCTGTGACTTACCATGAAGGCCTCCGTTTATTGAGTGCTTAATATGTGCTAAGGGCTTGCTAAGTAATTACCACCTATTAAATGTACCCACAACTGCAAAAGCACCATGGCTGTTGTGACATGACAAGACTCTAGTGATAGAGCCTTCCTCCTGTTGGCAGGGGGCTCGTGAAGAGCCCTTCGTGTCTGGCAGGGAGGAAGCATCAGAGAAGGGTGGCTATTGCTATTATCTTAAGGGACCAGATGAGATGGGTACTGTTATTCCCATTTTCCGGATGAGAAAACTGAGGCTCAGAGAGGTTAAGTCACTTGCAGGAGACAGCATTTTGGAGTACAGTTGGGTTCATTACATAACTTTTTACCTATTCCTTCTCAGACTGCGGCTTTTTACCCCAAAGACCTTACAGTGCTCACTGGGGCCACCTATGTGACCCTCTGCCCATTCCTCTCCAATGCGCACATAGTGGACTAGGTTTGGAGATCATCTAATATGACTCATTTTCACTCCTTTGCCAACAAGGAGCCTGGGAGGGGAGCGATGAGACTGATGAGCAGCTGCCTCCTTGGCATAATCGAGAATCCCAAGCAGCAAGCATCGGCAGACGAGAGCGCCAGCTGCCCAGGGACACTAGGGTGCGCTAATTAGCGTGTCGTGATTCCACCCGCCGCCTTCCCACTGTGTGGGAGAGGAGGGTGACCTGCTGCTCGTGCCACTGTCATGACCCAGCACAGGGCACAAGCCCTCACCGAGTGGCGGGGTCCCCTGCACTGTGGGGTGCTGGATGGGGGGTGGCAATACTGTGCTGTGTCTGCTCCCTACCCCTTGTAAAGCTGTTCCCATCAGACGTGACTGTCCCTCGACTGTCAGGAAGGGACCACGCGCATCTGCCACAGGCAGGGAGAAGTTCATGGACCAGGGGCAGGAGCAGAGATTCTTGAAGGTGGGCATCGTCGATGGCCATGGAAAGGGGGACTAAGACCTCAGGATGAGGCCTGCTCTCTGAGTGTGGCCCTTCCAAGAGGCCCCTGGTGTCCAACGCCAGACCTCGCAGTTGGAGCCACTCTGCTGCTCTGTCAGTTTTCTCCACCTCTGCCTCTTCCCCCTGCTGACCTGCACCCCAGGCCCTCTCCTTCGCTCTCCTGTCCTGCCCGAGCCTCTCACCTCTCTTTACAGTCTCAGCGCCCCCGAAAGGCTGTCCTTCAGGCCCAAGTTAAATCACAGATGCTTCTCGATTTGCAGTTAGGTCGTGTCCCAATAAACCAAGTGCACTTGATAGTAGAACCCCTGAACGCCACAGCTGAGCCACACAGTGCCCTGCGGTACAGACAGTTTCCCCTCATGACCTCCAGGGCTGGCTGGGAACTGGCTGTAAGACAGTGCCGCTGCGCACACTGCTAGCTTGAGCAGAGATCAACCTTCAAAATTCAAGTGTGGTTTCTGAAAACCGTGTCCTGCTCTTGCACCCTGTAAAGATGGAAAACCACATCCTCACCGTGTAGCTCAGGTTGGCCTTGAACTCACTCTACAGTCCAGGCTGTCCTCGAACTCGTGGCAATCCTCCTGCCTCGGGGTCCCAAGTGCTGGGATTGCAGGTGTGTGCCACCAGGTGCTATTTGTCTATGTTCTTTAAGCACCTAGGAAACTTTGGTAAAAGGACTCTTAAATTTTTAAAAGAGTATTTAAACAAGCCTGTCTTCCCTGATAGATTAAGTTCTGTCAGGGTGCTCACTTCGTATTTTCTGTGCTTTTTGAGACTTATTACACATAGAATGTGTGAATGAGTCTCCAGACAATGAGGGAGCTGAGCCGATGTGGTCTCTAAGTGTGGTCTCAGGGCCAGCAAACCAAGCGTATGCTCATCTGCAACTTGTTAGAGGGGCAAATTCTCTGACTTGGGTGCAAGGCCCCAGCAGTCTCGCTGAGTACCACCTGGCAGGAGATTCTGATGCACCTGGCCACTGGGAGCCACGGAAGCAAATCCCCTGCTGCCCGCCCGCGCTCACTTAACCAGAGGCAGCGGTGCGGCCTGTAAGAGCAGCTGGCAAGAGCGCCCCGCGTCTTCAGAGCACAACGTGCTGTGCTCCAGACAGGTCACTAGGGGGCAGCGTGGGCACGTCTCCCGCGCCGCGTCCGCGGGCTTCTCCGCGGGGATGGCCGGGGAGGTCAGACCCGGGAGACCCGTGCACCGCCTCGCCCAGGCTCGAGGACGGGAACCGGCGCCAGGCGCGGCGGCCTCAACGCCGGCCTCGGCCGCGGGCCCCACACGCCCCGAGCCGCTGCCGGGCTCGCTGCGGCCCGGTGTCGGGGAGGTCGCAGCCTCCGGGCCGGATCCCCCCGGGGTCGCGGAGGCCGGCAGGCTCCGGGCGCTGCAAGGGCGCGGGGAGGAGGCGCTGTCAGCCGCCGGGCCGGGTGCCAGCGAGGGCGGCGGAACCTTGACTGCGTCCCGGGAGGCAAAGGGCAGCGCTCCGCGTGACGCTCGGCCTGCAAAACAAGCGGCCATGTTGGCGCCTTAACCCCGCGCGCGCCAGCCGCGCTGCCCGGCCCGGCGGCGGCGGCTCGGGCGGGGCCCGGGCTCTGGGCACTGAGATGACCGGGAAACCGGGAGGGATTTCTAAGAACTTCGAGAGAAGCTTGAGCCCTGGCGACACCCCCAGGATGTTTGGAGAAGCCATCGCATTAGCCAGGAGGAAGGCAGGGCGGGAGCTTAGAGAGCGGCTCTGTCTCAGGCACCATCTTTCATTCTGCCTGAGCTGAGAGTCTCGGGCAGTGACAGTCGTCGTAGGCGTCCCCGGGGCTGGCTGGTCGGCTCCGTGTCTGGTCCTGTTGCCCAGGGCAGTTCGTGCCCGTCTCCCAGCCGAGAGTCAGGGACTGGACTCGGGCGCGCCCATCCGCCATGCTGAATGCCATCTCCTCTTCACCTGAATGAATGTACATGTACATGTCGACGTCGTCTGTCACCTGGCTATTTTCCAGGTTCTAGGGCATTCTTTCATTTTATTATCAGTCTCATCAGAAAGCCTTCCTCAGTGGTCCCCTTCTGTTGCCTGCAAAATCTGGCTTCCCTCAGCCTGCCTAGGGGACCATGGGCTGCTGCTGTGGGACGCTATTTGGGCAAGGCCCATGTGACACTGGCCTTTGTGTCTAGGTCACTCAGGAGAGGGTTGTCGCAAGAGAACCATGAAATTATTGAATGGGTTTAGATCTAGATTTCAGTGTAATCAACACTTCCCAAATATTTTGAACCTTGGGCAATGGAACATGTAATGGTATTTTTCTTAAGCTCTGTCATGGAATCCTTTCATGTGTTTAATTGCCCTAAGTTATTCTGAGTGGAAATGTCGGGATGCCATAGAAACTCAAACACAGGTCTGAGCCCAGCTCGGAAGACTGAACCGCAGAGGCCCACCTCTGGTGCTTCCTGTGTGACCGGCCGGGGCTTCCTCTGTGCGGCCTCCGCTCTGCAGGTGGCGCTGTAAGGTGGCTGAGCTCTGAGGGAGGCTCTCACCTAAGGAGACCAAGAAGAAAGTGTGTTTAGCACCTTGGAGAAGACTAAGGCCTAAAGAGGGATCCTTCCTTTTTCCCAAGTCTACGTCAAAAGCTTGTCCATGAAGGGACTTAACAAAACTCCTTTCGTGCCCCCCCCCCCGCAGATGATTTGCTGAATGCTCATTAGGGGAAAACAAAGAGGTGGTTTTGTTTATTTAAGAGGAAAAATAAATGAGCTGTGACAAAACAATTTGAAACCAGGCCCCTCTGAAACCTGGGCTTTCACTTCCTTGATGGGAAGTAAAACAGAGAATTGAATCCCCCTCCAAATAAAAGTGAAGTTAATAATCAGACAGCTCAGGCCCAGGCCACATCCTGTCAGCTCCCTCCCTCCCTGGCTGTTTATAGCTGCCGAGCCAGAGCCCACTTAACCCTCTCCTCCCTGTCCACAGTCCTGCTCTGAGGCTGGACGCCAGCTTCCTACTAGCAGGGTCTGGCCCAGGAAGGGATGGGTCCCCTGGCCTGCCCACCTGTCCCCCTGGGCGGCTACTGGCTGAAGCAGTCAGTAAGCCCAGCTGGATTTGAGAGTGTCCTCTGCTTCCGCTGCAGTAGACCCTTCCTCTACACCCTCCAAGAGGAAGCCAGGTAAAGCCACTGCTGCTGCAGACCCCACACATGCTCTGTGGCTCGGTGGCCTCCAAGAACTGTACTCTGATGGACACGGGCACACATCGGGGTTCCAGGCCTCTGTGGAGAACGGCATTCTGGTCAGGTTTCTAAGAGCCACTTTCTGTGGAAACTTTCCATTTCCTCCCGCTGCTTCCCATGTTAGAGCATGCCGACCTCTCGGTCCCCACGAAGCTGAGGAGTAACTCCAGCTAGGGTTATTGAGGGCTTTCTACTGCTGTAATCAACAGCTGCGCTAGGTCATGGTCAGCCTCATCTTACAGAGGAGGAAATGGGGGTCGAGCCACTTGCCCAGCATTACAAAGTTATTAAATAGTGGAGATTCGAACCCAGGCATTCTGGCTACAGAGCCTGGAGCTTAGTCCCTACACTCAATGTCCACAACCAGCGGTTGCTAATCTCACGTAACACATTTCAAAAGGTCCCCAAGCCCAAGGACTTTTTAAAAAGAGGAAGTCAGGGTTAATACAGAAGTCTACTTAACAAAAAGTTTAATATGAAAACATACATGATCCAATTTTTTGTCATAGTATAAAACAGGAGAGGGGACAAGGACAGTTGCTGAACTAGCCATGTTTAAACTCATCCCAAGGCTTCTGTCATCATGATACTGGTTTCTCAGGTTCCCATTTCAATATTGTTCTTTGATCATTAGACGCCATCTCAACCAATTCATCTATCCCAAGATTTGTCCATGGCGAAGTCTCCACAATATCCCTCAGACACATCTTCTGTTTAATTTTGGTGGTAACCTCCATCCCCTAGTACTAGGGATGGAACCCAAGGCCTTTACACAACAAAATCCCAGGCCCTTTTTTTATATTTGATTCTGAGATACGGTCTTGCTAAGTGGCTAAATTGCCCGGGCGGGACTTCAGCTTCTGATCCTTCCGCCGCAGCCTCCCAGAGTGCTGGGATGAGAGGAATAGGCCACTGTGCTCAACTTGGTGGTAACTTCTTTTCCACAGCTTTTCTCAGCTCAGGACATTGAGCTCTACTCAAGGTGTCTGCTTGATGGGCTTGGTGCTGCTATCCTTTGAGAACTTTCCAGCTTTGCCTTGGGCTGTCGTCCTTCATTGTTTCACACCACGGACGGTGGTGTGAGAGCAGGGGGCCTGTGTGACCCTGGGCTTCCGCTCCTCGATGTTCCTGCACAGTGGCGCATACCTCCACGTCAGCAGCAGGCCTCAGAGTGAGGATCCAAAGATAGCCCAGCTGCTGTGTCAGCAGTTTGGCTGACCTTCGGTTATGTTCCCTTGTCCCCTCCAGGCTTGTCAACCTCAAGCCCCTTTCCTGAAGTCACAAACAACCCCGGGGCTGAAACTCTCCTGGAAGGAAGCCACTTCTCACCAAACCTGAGGTGCCTGGCCAGGCAAGCGTCCCGTCTCTCTCGGGGTGCTCTTCTCTGCAAGCCATGAGACAAGCGTGTCCCTCACTAAGTCACCGTTCCACCTACCTGTGAGGTATGCTGCTCTGTCCCCTGGTATCTAGAGGCCATCACGGACTGCTGGCCTGTTGACTCGCTCTTTTTGCAGAGTTCTGTTAGTGAAAACCCCACATCCAACCCTTGGGAATGAGCTGATTTGTCAGGTATCTGCTTTCTTGGGAAAGGGTGCATTTTGCCACCCAAAGCCATGGATTGGTACAGGAGGTGCCCTACTTATCTGTATGTTCCAGTGGTGGGGGCTGGCCCTGGAGCAGTGGGTCTTCAAGCAAGACAACAGCCATGCCCTCTCTGAAGCTGGCGGGATTTCCTGCTCACAAAGTTTTCATAGTGTGTTTTGATTTTTATTTAGCTTTGATGTTTAAGAAGAACATTTGGTTGGATATGATGGTACACATCTGTAATTTTAGCGCTTTGGGAAGCTGAGGCAGGAGAATTCCAAGTTGGAATCAGCCTGGGCAACTTAGTAACTCAGCAAGACCGTGTCATAGCAATTAAAAAAAAAAAAGGCGGAGGGTTTTGCTTCACGTGAATACCGGGGGTTCAATTCTCAGTCCTGCCAGAGAGGGGAGAAGGGAGAGAAGAAAAGGGAAGAAGACAGGAAGAAAGAAAAGCATTTATAATTCAGAGTATACCATATGGGGTACTCTCTGCTGTGGTCCTAGAGGCCAGGGCTGTGATCTTCAAAAAGCCTCGTTGGCCCCACCAGGAAGCAGCGCTTAGCAGGGGTACTTGCAGGACACACACTGCCCTCCAAGTGGGGTAGGACAAGCTGCCTCTTTTCTGGTGGAAGGAAGCAAGTGGAAGGCTGACAGTGGTCCTACTAGCACAGTGGCTTTGCTGAAGGGGGAAAAGTTCACTGATTTAAAATGCATTAAAATGAATTTTAAATTCATTTTCACTGAGTTTATAAGCAGTTCAAACATGAATACCAGGCCTACTCAAGATTTTTCCCAACCCAGAAAGCCCCAAAGGGCAGAGCCCCACTCAGATATGGGAACACAGTGTAAGGAACTTTCTTGAGCTGGAGGCGATGGCCCATTCCTGGAATCCCAGCTACTCAGGGGCTGAGGCAGGAGGGCTGCAGATTCAAAGCCTGTCCGGGCAACTTAGCAGACCCTGTCTCAAAATAAAATTATAAAACGACTGGGATGTGGCGGAAATTTTATTAGCAGGGTGATGGCCTTGGTTCAATACCAGCACCACAAAAAACAAGAAAGAAGAAAAGGAGTTTTTTTTTTTTTTCTGGTCTCTGGGAAGGTTTATCCTCTTCCTCTCCCTCCAAACTGATCTTTCCCCAGAGCTCATGTTTTTAGGAAGTAGATACTATCCACAAGAACAGGAAGACCTGGATCATTACGTTAACTTGTTTCAGTTTTTATGAACTGAAAAAAAAAATTTTTTTTTTCTTGAGATAGGGTCTCGCTTTATAGTTCAGGCTGGTCCTTAACTCAGTCTTGAATTTAGCAATCCTTCTGCCTCTACCTCCCGAGGGCTGGGGGACAGGCTTGACCCACTGTGCCCAGCATTGTGGTATGTGGTTTTGATTACTGGTGGGTGTGAGTCTCCATGCCCACCATTGTTGTATGTGGCTACCAGGGTTGGAACCCGGGACCATGTGCTTGCAAGGCAGGCGCTGGAACCACTGAGCTAAATCCCCCGCCCTTAGCTGAAAATATTTTAATTACAATTCAGGATTGTAAGATGAATCCATGGCCCCAGAACCAGCATTGCTTCTACCAAGCCACAAGCTTTCTGTTTGTTGTTTGTTTGGCAATGTATGTAAGAGCTCTATCACTGACCTATACCCACAGCCCCTGTCCTGTACAATTTTAAAGTAAGTTGTACGTGGTAGATCATATCACTTTGCTATCAGGATGTATCATTAAACATTGAGCTCATTACATTTAGCCAAATTATTTCACCAAAAATTACAAATATTCCTTAAACATTACTAAGACTCAGTGTTCAAATTTCCAGGTAGGTTTTTGAACTCTGCTTTTCCATTTGTTCAAATTTTTAAAAAGCCTTGAAATAAGAATTTGTCAGCATTTGGCGGATTTCTGGATCTGGCAGCAAAGCCTGGCTGTCTGCGTGTGAGGGCAGTGGTGGCTGCGGGGGTGTGCTCGGGCAGCACTATGGGTGCTAGGTCCGACTGCGCCGAGTTCCACATGGGCCTGAACACCGGCCAGGGGAGGTGCAGCCACACTGAGCTAATGAGGGGAGACTGGAGCGAAGCCCCCTGTGTCTCCCGTCCACACAGATGCCTGGCTGCAGGGCTGTCTTTGGCTTCTCCTCCAATGTTCTGCCCACCAGCTGCCCAAGACTCCTCTGGGGCCCTCTTCTCTTGCTCCGGACTTTGTGGGGCCTCCAGCCTCCTTCTTGGTCTTGCCAACTGCTGCTTAACACACACAAAAGTTGACTGGGTTCCGGGGTGGGGGGGGTGCAGTGATCAAATGCTGTGCCAAGAGCTTCACTCATCCGACCTCAATCAGTCCCAAGAGGTCGGTGTCAGGGCTACTGTCGTTCATGGGGAGGGACGGAGGGCACGTAGATACCTCACCTACCTTGGAGCTGGCAATGCCATGATTGCGGTGTGGTCAGCCTGAACATGACTTGGTGCAAATGTCTGTGACCCTTGTTTAAGGAACTGTGAGGCAACTTGGTCCAGGACCAGTCCCTCTTCTTTTGAGGACAAATCACAACAAGTTGAGATCTGCAGTCATCGTGCATTTGTTCTGCCCCGTTCGCATCTCCAGAACAGAGACAGCACGACTTGCCCACACCCTTCTCTGGAGACTAGCTCAGCAGAATGGGGTATGTGCTAGTCATTCAGCCTCGCACTTCCTGGTTTGTCTCCTTTCATGCTGAACTAATACTTTAAGTCAAGGATTATATAGGACTATCAGGTTTGAATGTGAGCAGGGATGGGAAGAAACTGGGCTGGGTGTGAAGGCCAAACCCAGACTCTGCCCTTCTGTGCTTCCTGCCCCATCTCTTGGGTTCTGATAGAAAGCAAAGATGACTTGGACTGTACAGAACCAGAGTCCATTCAGAATTCTTGGAGGGAGGAAGGTTCACTGGATCACATTTTCTTTGTCCCTGCCAATCAGAATTCGGCCTGTGTGGCTTCACCTCAGGTGAACTGGGAAGGACCAGTCCAAGGTACCTTTGAGAGCTCCTGTGTGGCAGGAGCCTGCCTCACCCACGAGGGCACTTGGGCACCCAAGATGACCCCAAGCCAGCCTTCCTTTCACATGCTTTGCCATCTCTTTTTTGCTTCCGCTTCCTCCCACCTCCTGCTGCTCAACTTTTTTAGCACAATCTTTTTTTTTTTTTGCTTGGCCTGTCTTGTTTTATATTTAGATTCCTAATGATTTACCAGTTTTAAAAATTTCTCTCCTAATTTTGTCTTTTTCTCCCTTCCTATCTTCCCTTGCTCTTCCTTCCTTTTCGCAGTGCTAAGGACCATCTTCCATGCTGTTGCTTTTTCCCCACTCTGCAGCTTCAGTTCTTTTCCCTGCAGCTTTCCAGGGCACGTGGCATTGATTCCTGCTCATCTGTTTAAGCAGTGCTGGCAGGAAGGACACCACAGCCGGCAGGCAGAGCTGTGGCCGTGGAGATCTTGGGTCCTGAAGGTGCTCCTCCCAGGCCTGGTGCCCTGGAAGAAGAGCTCCTTTTGGGAGGGCTGGGCAGATGGCACGTCCTCCTAGTGTGTGGCCTGGTCCACTGCTGGGGAGGCACTGGGATCTGTCCTCCGGGTAGCTGGGTGCAGTGCTGCTGGGGATGCATCACTGCAGAGCCCCTGGCCAGGGTAAGGGCAGAGTAGCATGAGGGGTCTGCTTCTTGGGGTTTTCTGGGTATCCCTCAGTCCTTGCTGCAGCAAAAGTCGGCCCAGTGTACAGATCTGTCTTCTGGGGACATAGCAGCTATTTTCTAGGAACAAGTCCCTCATTCCCCCCCAAATCTCCACCTTTGGCCTTTGTGCTTGGGGGTGTAGGTGGCATGCTAGAAGAGGGTGGTATGTGTAGGGTACCTAAGGCACTGGCCACTGGGGACCAACACAAACCGCACCTGCAGGAGGCCCTGAGGGTCACACCTGGTACTGATGGAGACAGGTGGTCCGTCCTGATGGGTGCCGGAGCAGAGAAATCCTAGAAGTTCAAACTGCACTCCTCCTTGTCTGGAGTGGCAGGGGAGTGGCCTCAGCCCTGTTCCCCAGCTGTCCGAGGCAAATTGACTGGAGCCCATCTGGCTGTCCACACCGGCACAGGCTGGCTTCCCTCCTGGGGAAGCCATTGCATTGGGCCTTGGCTGAGTCCTCAGCAAGTCCAGCCCGGGTGCAGCTGGGTCAGAGCCTGGCCTGGAAACACTTGTCACTGAGGTGTACTGGGAGAGCACCCCCCAGGCACTACTAGAGTACCCTGTGGCTTCTCAGGAAGTGCCACATAGGGCCGCTTACATGGCACACCTAGAATTCTTTCCAGATCTCATATGTTTATTGTCACCATTATCTGTGTATAATATTCTCTGCCACTTTACAAAGTGCTACTGTTTAAAAAGCTTGAAAGATATCTTTGCTTATGTTTTATATTTTGCTTATATTTTCTAAGCTATTATCTTTGAATTCCAACGTGGGGTCTGATAAATCACTAAGTACAATACAACCAGGCCCTTCACCTTGGCCTTGTGCAGTTGGTGGACATGTGATTCAAGCTCTAGCCTCTTTCCCTGTACCTAGCACATACACTTTACATGGTATAAAATATCGTATGTAGTACAGATCCTACAGAAGGAGCGACTGGAGGACAGGTGATATATTTTCTGCCAATTGTTTCTCCCACAGGAGAGCTAGGGCCGACTGATGTAGGAATGAGAGTGAGGACTAGGGTCTCAGTGGCCTCTCGATCTGTCATACAGCACCTCACTCTCAGCATGTCTGTGCCTCTGTGTCCCTGCCCCTTCTGCCGCCTCGCTTCTTCCCACACACCACACTGTATAAATATTTGCACCCCCAGGCTGGCAGGAATCTCTCTCCAGCTGCTTCCCTGGTTCCTGTGTGAGCTTGTTCTCTTACCCAGCAGCTGCAGCAGATCTGGTTGCCTTTAGTCAGACAAGGCCAGGACCTGGTGTGGGGGCCTGCATCCCCCTGGGGTGGAGGGCACAGTTGGCGGGAGACACTCGGCGCAGAAGAGGTCACCGGACCATGGCAAAGGTCCAGCTGCTCTGAGCGCCGGCTGTCCAGAGTGACTCCAAGAGCTGTTCCCCTACTCCAGCTGGGAAGGTTCCTACTTATCAATGGAAAGGGTCTCTAGAAGGGTCTGCCTCACCCCAGGCTTGCTATAGGAATGGGGGTGATTTCAGACAAGAATAACTTAGTTTCTTTGTAAGCATCTCACAGTTTACTAGCATTTGTGAGACTGTTATGTCCTGAAGACAACCTTTCAGTTTAGAGCCAAAACTTCCCACGCTGGATACAGTTCGGTGCTACTGCGCTGCGTGTGTGTGTGTGTGAGGCCTGGGCTCCATGCCCCGCACTGCAAAACGACAGTCTGAAGCCTCTGCGGGCCTCTGTGTTGGGCTTTGTCCCCGTGCCACCCAGGCCACTCTGCCTCACTCCCACAAGTTCCTATTTAGCCTTCCCCCCAGACTAGAGAAGGAAAGAATGGATGTTCTCTTCCCTCTTCGTGGTGACCCAGGGAGTGGGAGTTTGCCAAGGAGTCAGACTGGCACTTGGGGTCCCATGCCTAGGCACTGTATGAGGTACAAGCCTGTATCCCCAAGTAGTTATTCCAGTCCTGCGCTCAGCGGATTTCTGAGACTCCTTGTGTGTGCCTACTCTGCTCACCTCCAAGGTGGACACCTCCAGGCCAAGGCAGCCGGCTCCCACCCAGCGCCCTGGCTTCTTCTGCTCCTCGTTCCTTCTGGTGCAGCCCGGGACCTCAGATTCAGGCAAGGGCTGGACTCTGATCTATGCTATTCCCATTGGGCACATTACATACCATTCTCCCTACTCTAAGCCTCACTTTCCTCCCATTTCAACTACACAAAGTATTTCAAATTCAACAAATCCTGAAATTCAAGTCTGGACTGGCCAGGGGTATATATTCAGGACTGGGAGTTGGTTGGGGACCAAGGACAAGCTCCAGTCTCCCCAAACCTGTAACTGCCAGAGAAAAAGCAAAGCGACTTAATCTCTCTCTCCCACTCTCTCTTCTTCCTCTCCCTGTCTCCGCATGCTGATGCCAGAGGTGCCAGGGTGTGGCCGCAGAGAGACGTGACACAGTGAGTGGGACACACAGTGCCCTCTGGCTGTCCCAAGGTGAGACAAGGGACCGTAGGCTGGCTGTGGCTTCACCCACCGGGAAAAAAGGTAGAAACTGCAGCTCAGAAGTGTCAAGATATTCCTGCTGCCTTCCTGTGCTTGCTTCTCCAGCCCCCAGAGTAAAACAGAACCTAAATAAAAGCCCAGCCTAGTAGATATTAATATTCCAGAGCCAGTGCGGCTCAGCACGCGGCCGTTCTCACCCAACTCCCCTCTTTCCCCTTCTGTTTCTATAACTGGCTGAAATAAATTTAGCAAAACAACCCCACCCGTCTGATGGCCCGAGATTTCAGAGCAGTGGGATTCTTTACCCAGAAAGCCCCTGTTTTTCAGAGTGGTGAGCTTTCTGTTTAAATTCCCCTTAGGAATGGAATGCTCTCCATCGAAAATAATTATTTTACTGCATTCATCTATTTCTTGTAGACAAATGCCTTGATATAGTAAGGCTTGCTAGAAAGCTGATCTATAAATGCTCTGCAGCTTAAAATAGTCAACTCTATGGGTCCAATGCCTAGCTGGATCTGCTGGGATATTTATTGTAAGACTATTTTTCATGATGTCTGTTCATGTTCTACCGAGTCCCCGGCTGTCTGTCAGACAGGACAGTAATGATAGCTGGCCAACTTAAAAGAGTAAACAAATATTACATTTTTATTACTGAAGACCTAGTATGTGCTGGGCACTATGCCAAGCACCTTGAGTTGAACTGGGGACAGTTCACTGAGCATATGTCCTGGTCAAAAGAGAGGTGTTTTAAAAAAGAAATGCCAGCGATTCAGCTCAGTGGCACCACTCCAGCCTCAAAAGAGAGATGTTAAAAAATTAAATGCACCTGTAAACCCAGTACTTGGGAGGCAGAGGCAGGAGGATTGCTATGAGTTCCAGGCTTGCCTGGGCTACATAGTATAGTGAGCTCAGGGCCAGTCTGAACTACAGAGTGAGACCTTGTGTCAAAAAAAACCCTAAAAACAAACAAACAAACAAAAATTAAATGCATACAAAAACCTGGCAAGGAATCACATTTAATTTAATGATGGAAGACAAAATGTGAAGGCATTTACTCTTACTACACCTATGCAAAATGAGTAATGAATAAAGTTAGAAAAAAAAATTAACGTCTATCTGTCTGCAGATAACACACTTGTCTATATTAAAAACTATCAAAATTCACAAGGTAGGCTGGGGATTTAGCTCAAAGGTTCTGGCATCTGCCTGGCAAGTTTCTGAGTTCAATCCTGGTAACCACATACCACAATGCCGGGCATGGAGACTGAGGCAGGAGGATGCTGTTGAGTTCAAGGTCAACCTGAGCTACATGGTGAGCTCGGGACCAGCCTGAACTACATACAAAGTGAGACCCTGTCTCAAAAAAAAAAAAAAAAAAAAAATCACAAGGCATCCACCAAAGTACCTTAAACAACTAACTCTTGTAAGATCAAAAGAAACAAAAGACAAAACCAATTGTATTTTTCTCTCTCTTTTTGGGGCGAGGGGCTACCAGGGATCAAACTCAGGACCTTATGCTTTCCAGGCAGATTTGGTGCCACTGAGCTAAATCCTTGGCCTTACCTGTATTTTTATAAATTCAGAAATGAACACTTAAAAACTGAGACTTAAAAAAGAAATTATAACAGCCCAGGAATCATAGCTCCTATCTGTAATCTCAGCACTCTGGGAGGCTGAAACATGAAAATTCCAGCCTAGGTTGAGCACTTTAGTAATTTAGCAAAATCTTGTTTTGAAAAAAAATTTTTTTAAGGCTAGGGATATACTCAGTGTAAAGGTTAAAAATAATCATTATTGAAAATAGGAAATATGAGGTATAAACCTAACAATTTATATAGGCCCTAAATAGTAAAAACTATAAAACACTGACTAAAGAAATCAAAGAGGGGTGTGTCTTTTCTTTTTTAACTCAGTTGTAGAGTCTGTGCTTAGAATGCACAAGGCCCTAGGGTCTTTTTCCAGCACTTTTCTCCCCAAATCATCAAAGAAGGCCTAAATAACTGGACATATCATGTTCATAGATTAGAAGACTCAATGTAGTAAAAATGTCATTTTTCCCTGAATTGAGTTAATGCATTTCTAATAAAAATCTCAGCAGGATTTTCCCTTGTGTTGTGCTGGAGATCAAATTCACAGCCTTGTGTATGCCATACTGTACCACTCACTACATCTGTAGCCCCTATGAGAATTTTTTTTTTTTGAGACAGGATCTTGCTTTTGTAGTTTAGGCTGGCCCTGAGCTCACTATGTAGCCTAGGCTAGCCCTGAACTCACAGTAATCCTCCTGCCTCTGCCTCCTGCGTGCTGAGATTACAAGTGTGAGCCATCACGCCCCGAATCGTGCTGTGCGATATTGATTGCTGGTGGGCGTGAGTCACCACACCTGCATGGTGTATGTGGTTACCTGGGATTGAACTCAGGACCTTGCGCTCACAAGGTAGACACCGGAAGCACTGAGCTAAATCCCTGGGCCCCCATGGGAAATTTTTCCAGGTAGTACTAGGAAAGCTGATTCTGAAATTTACATAAAGGTCCAGAGGAACTTGAATAGCTAAAACAATTTCAAAAGAAGAACAAAAATTGGCAGAATTATACCACTTAGTTTTAAAATTTGCTATCCAGTTATAGTAATCAACAACGTGGGATTGGTAAAGGCACGGACAGACACAGATGAACAGGACAGAATGAAGAGGCTCATGCAAGTATGGTCACTTGATTTTTAGACAGGCATACAATTTAATGGAGAAACAAAAGACTTCAACAAACAGTGCTGGAATTGAACATCCATGACCAAAAAATTATGAGTCTACATCTCATGGCTTTCTATAAAAATTAACTCAAATGGATCACAGATGTATGTGTAACACAGAAAAGGACTTGGGAAGGTGGCAGAATAGGAAGCACCCGATTTTAGGGGAGGGTTCTGGGGACGTAAATAGTAGGGAGCTCTAGGAGTCTGTCCTGCCTACAAGGGGACAACTGTATTAGCAGAATCTGTCTGATGAACTCTTTCAGAGATGACTGAAGGTTACAACTTCCAGGGCAAGGCTGGGATGTACACTGATCTAGTTTCAGCTCTTGGCACAACAGCAGCTACCCACCCTCCACCCCAGCCCTGTGGCAGCACTTGTGCACATTCCTGGAGCAGCTTGCACACTGCCTGTGGGAGCCAGGAGGGGCAAAAGCATCCTGTATTCCACATCCTGAGACCCATGCTTTCATGCTTAACTCTAATCACGAAGGTGTCGGTGGTGATGAAGAGGCCACCCTGGTGTGTGATTGCCACCTGACTGCTGGTGGGTGTGAGTCACCACACCTGCATTGTTGTATGTGGTTACCTGGGATCAAACTCAGGTACTGCTGTACCTCTCCCCAAGTCCAGCTATGGACCCCTGCAGGTGGAGTGACTTCTATGGCACGTGAAGGGCCACAGCCCTTTCTTATTCTTCTCTCATTCATTTCTCTCTTCTCCACCACTGCTGGGAGCCATACATTAAAGAACATTAAAAAACAATTACATATCTGCATCATACAAGGAAAGTTAGACAGTGCTGGCCCATGCCCAGGGAGAGGCTCTGGGGGGAAAAGACTGAGCGGGCTTTAAGACTTCAGGCTGATCTTCAGCGTACAGACAGCCTATAGCCTACACCAAAACCAAAACCAAAAACCCAAACAAAAAACAGTAACAGAAAATAGCAAACCTTGGTGTCGGAGAATCCAATTTCCAGCTACCATATTATTAAATTGAAACCTCTGGTTTTCAACAACAACAATAACAGCCCCAAGAAATATAAATAATCAAAGAAGCATGGCCTATTTAAAAAAAAAACAAAACCCTGAAAACAGATGTATTAGACAAAGACTTTAAACCAACTGTCTCAGGGATGTGCAGGCAACTAAGGAAAGACGTAGATGATAGAGGAAGAGAAAATGAAGCACAAACAAAATGAATATCAAGAAAGAAATTAGGTGCCAGGGATTTAGCTCAAGTGGTACCACACCTACTTTGCAAGCACAAGGGACCAAATTTCATCCCCAGTACCGGAAAAAAAAAAAAAAATTATGAAACTGAAGAGCACAATAAAATGAAAAAAGTCACTGGTGGTATATAAAAATAATTCTGAGGCATTAGAAGGGAGAACTGGCGAACTTGAAGATCAGAGGATAGAAACGACCAAGGGTGGACAACAGACTGAAGAAAAGTGAACAAGGCCTAATGGGCATGTGGCATGCCATGGAGTAAACCAACACACGCACACACACGCACGCACACACACACGCACACACATACACGGTGCGCATACGCACGCACATGCGCGTGCGCTATGAGTCTCAGAAGGAAAGGAGAAAGGGGCAGAGAATATCTGAAGAAATAATGCCTAAAATGTTGCAAGTCTGATGAAAGACATGAGTATAAACATCCAAGTAGTTCAGTGAAGTCCAGGTAAGATGAGGGCAAGGACCCATACTCAGACACATTAAAATCAAATGCTGAAAAGCCAAAGACAAGGGGGAGGGGAACTAAAAATAATTAAGATATATTAAGCACACGTGCTTACTCTCTATGACATGCAAATGGCAATCACATACTCATAAAAATAAATAAAATAAAATTTTAAGTTAAAAAAAGTCAAAGGCAATCTTGAAAACCACAAGAGAAAAGTGACTCACATATAGGGATACTTAATGAGATGATCAGGTTTTTTATTAGAATTTGTGGAAGACAGAGGCATTGGGCCAATATATTTAAAGTATTTGAAAAACCAAAAGCCAACACAAAACAAACCCCAATATCCCGAATCCTGCCAAATAAGAATCTTCTATTGAGCAGGTGTGGGGAGACAAAAGCTAAGGGAGTGCATTACCACTAAACCAACTTTTGCCTGGGGTTGGACACAGGATATCCATCCATTGCACCAGTTACTCAGGAGGCTGAGGCAAGCAGACCACTTGAGCCCAGGAGTTAAGAGGTCAGCCTGGGCAACATAGTAAAAAGCTAAAGACAAAAGACTAGCCCAAGGGTGTAGCTCAGTGGTGCGGTGCCTGCCTAGCAAGTACAAGGTCCTGAGTTCAATCTTGATACTTGGAAAAAAAACAAACCAAACCAAAATCAAAATCCCATGTAAAAAAACCCTCAAGTTTACCTTTCAAAGTGAAATAAACACCAGCCAATAATTTGAAATCATATGAAGAAATGAGGCTCTCAAGAAAGGTAAATAATCATCAATTGGAGACTGGACAAAGAAGATGTGGGATTGTTTTTTTATAAAATGGAGTATTACTCAGCCATAAAAAAAGATAAATTAGATACATTTATACTTAAATGGAAGCATACTTACGTGAACTAAATAGGACACAGATGCATAAATGCTATATCATTTCTCTAGTATGAGAAACTGAGTGTAAATGAGGTCCAGAATGTATGAGAAGTATTGAGAAATAGGAAGAAAATATCCAAAGGGAAAAGGGAAAGGGGGTAGGAGAAAGTAAAAAAGGGAAAGAAAAAATTTGATGGTAAAAACAAAAAGAAATGGGGACAAAGTTATATATATGAAGGGTGGAGTGGGAAGCTGTGGGAAGGGCAGAGGAATGAGAAAAAATAAGAATCAAGATACATCCTGTACAGGTACAAATTCCCAAAGTTGAATGTGATCATGTGTACTTAAAATGTACCAATAAACTCAATAAAGAGGAAAAAGGAAAAACAATGACAATATTATGGAATTGAAAGGTTTCTCAAAATTGCTAGAACACAGACAAATCTCAAGTAACATAGATTTTGATTTGTATTTAAAAAAAAAAAAGGAAAGGTAAATAGGTGGCCAATTGTTAAAAAGTAGCATTATAATAATTTGTAACTAAACTTTTTGTTTTCTGTATGATTTATACATGTTTGTATTTTGGGACACCTAATGTAGAGAGATGCAACTATGTGCTATCAACAAAAAAAAGGTAGGATGAAGCTACAAAATAACAGAATTTTTGCATGTTATTGTAGTTAGAGTGGTATACACTGAAATAAAGAGTATTATAACTAGGATGTTAATTGTAATATACATAGTAACCACAAAATACATGGCTACAGAAATGATAAAAGAATTTCACCAGAGATCAATCAAATTTTAAAAAGATACAGTAAGGGCCGGAGATTTAGCTCAGTGGTTCTGGAGCCTGTCTTGCAAGCACAAGGACCCGGGTTCGCTCCCTGGTAACCACATACCATACTGGGCGTGGAGACTCACGCCCAGCAGCAACCAGTACCACATACCACAGTGCCGGGTGTGGTGGCTCACGCCTGTAATCCCAGCACTCGGGAGGCAGAGGCAGGAGGATTGCTGTGATGTGAGTTTGAGGCTGAGCTCAGGGCCAGCCTGAACCACAAAGTGAGACCCTGTCTCAAAAAAACTCAAAAAAAAAAAAAAAAGACACAGTAATCCTCTCTTACCTCTGGTTTTGCTTTCTGCCAGGCAGGTGCTATGCCACAGAGCTACATTCCTGGCCCTTGCTTTCTGCAATTTTAGTTGCCTGTGATCAACTATGGTCCAACAACATTAAAAGGAAAAATTCAATTGTTAATTCATTTGTTTGAAATTGTTCACTCTTCTGGGTAACATGATGAAATCTCACACTGTCTGGGTCTGTCCTGTCCAAGATGTGACTCATTCATTTGTCCAACGTATCCACCTTGTATATGCCACCTGCCTGTTAAGACACTTAATACCCATCTTGGTTATTAGATAGACTGTGGCAGTAAACCTTACATTGTAGCCTAACATCACAGTGCCTACATTATTCACCTCACTTCATTTCATCACAGGGGCACTGTGATGTCATCTGTCAGCATCACCCGAAAGGTAACAATGATGTGTTATGATTGTTCAATAGTATATTGTTAGAACTGTCCTATTTCATGATTGGTGTTAATCTCTTACCATGCTCAATTTATAAGTCAAACTTTATCACAAATATATATGTAGGGAAAAGATAGTATACGTGGTATTTGGTATTTGTGGTTTCCCATCCATTAGGGTTTTTTTTTAAGGTTTTTTGAGACAGGGTTTCGCTTTGTAGTTCAGGCTGGCCCTGAGCTCAGCCTCCAACTCACATCACAGCAATCCTCCTACCTCTGCCTCCCAAGTGCTGGGATTACAGGCGTGAGTCACCACACCCGGCACTGTGGTATGTGGTACTGATTGCTGCTGGGTGTGAGTCTCCACGCCCAGTATGGTTTGTGGTTACCGGGAATCGAACCCGGGTCCTTGCTCTTGCAAGACAGGCGCCGGAACCACTGAGCTAATACCCCTGCCCTCCATTAGGGATTTTGAAAGGTACTGGATTTCTGGCAGATTGGGGGGCACTGTAGAAATGTGGGAAACGAGGATCAATGTAAACATCTAGAAAAAAATGATGGAGTAAAATCCCTGTCAGTCAGTAATTACTCTAACTGTAAATGGACTAAACTCTTCAAAAGACAGACCAAAGCCAGACATCATGGCACATGCCTAAAATCCCAGCACTCTAAGCAGCTGAGGTAGGAGGAAGGGAAGTTCAAGCCCAGCTTGAGCAGTTTAGCTACATGGCAAGACTCTTGTCTCAAAACCCAAACTAAAAAAGGTCTAGGGTTGTAGCTTAGTATAAAGTCCCAGAATAGCAAACAGTAACAAATGACAATAAACAGAATATCAGACTAGAGAAAAAATATGATCCAGATATAGATCCAAAGACAAATTGAGAAAGTAAAAACTAGGAAGAGATATTTCAGGGCCAGAGATGTAGGTTAGTGGTAGAACATGTTTAGTGTGCAGGAGGCCCTGGATACACACACACACACACACACACACACACACACACACACACACACACACAGAGACAGGAATCAAAAAAGCACAAACAAAATAAGGCCTTCAATCAGAAAAGACTAAAGGAGACCAAAGGGCATTATATATTAATAAAATGTTCAATATAACAAGAAGATAGAGCAGTTATAAACATTTACATACTTAACAACAAACCATCAAATTATACGGAAGTTTTAGGTGAGAAAATCTTACTGACTTATGGTTGGGCAAAGAGTCCTTAGTTCCAACATCAAAGCGTGACCTATAAGAGAGAAAGCTGACATATGAAACTTTATTAAAATGAAAGGTTTTCAAACTGTGAAAGGTACTTTGTTCAAAAAACTGACAAGACAGGGCTGGGGATTTAGCTCAGTGGTTCTGGCGCCTGTCTTGGAAGCACCAGGACCTGGGTTCGATTCCTGGTAACCACATACGATACTGGTTGTGGAGACTCACGCCCAGCAGCAGCCAGCACCACATACCACAGTGCTGGGCGTGGTGGCTCACGCCTGTTATCCAGGAGGCAAAGGCAGGAGGATTGCTGTGATGCGTTTGAGGCTGAGCTCAGGGCCAGCCTGAACCACAAAAGCGAGACCCTATCTGAAAAAAAAAAAATGACAAGACAGTGAGGACCCTATTTGCAAATCACATTTGCACAATATCCAGAATATGTAAAGAACTCTTAAAACACAGCAGTAAGAAAATGGATGACCCAAGTATGAAAACAAGAAAAATACTTGAAGAGACTTCACTAAAGATGTGCAAAGGGTAAACACACGAAATACTATTAAACATCATTAGTGATTAGAAAAATGCAAATTAAAATCATAATAAGGCATCACCATATACCTATTAGAATGATTAAAATTAAAAACTGTAACAAGTTTAAAAACCCTGAATGTGTAACAACTGGAAACACTCATACATATTGGACATGCAAAATAGTAAAGCCACTCTGGAAAACAGTGTGACTGTAAAATTAATTTTTGACATAGACTTACCACATGACTTAGAAATCTCGCTCCTACTTAATACCTTAGAAATAAGAACTTATGTTTACACAAAAACCTGTACATCAAAGTTTATGGCAATTCTATTTGTAATGGTAAAAAGGTAGGAAAAAACCCTCAAATGTCTTTCAATACATGAATGCTTACTGTATGCTCACGTAGTGAAATTCAGTTTATTAATGAAAGGACTGAGCTGAAGATACCTGCAACAACATGGATAAAACTCAAACACCGTGTGCTATGTGAAATCATAAAACTGTAAGATTCCATTTATGACATGCTGGAAAAGACAAAATTACCGTGATAGAGAACAGAGCAGTAGGTGCCAAGGGTCAGGAGTACAGGAGAATGGAACTAAAAAGGGACAATGGAAGAAAGATTTTGGACGGAGATTATGAAACTTTCCTGATTATGGGGTTATTCTATGAATCTATTCAGATGGTGACCTTCATAGATATGTTCACCAAATAAGGGTCAATCTTACAGTGTCAAACAGCAAAAAAAAGGGAAAAAAAAGGAATATGTACTCACAAACTGAATGAGAAGGGAAGGGACACTTCGTGACGCTGTGTAGAGAACAGATACTGTCTTGGTGGGTTAGATGGATGTCAAGAATGTTTAGGGAAGTGATGTTGGGGCTGAGTTCTAAAGGAGGACTTAGAATTTTCTTGGGCCCAAGATAAGTAGATTCCAGGCAGGATTTACATGTACAAAGTCCCTGGGGCTGGAGGAAGACTGCTCATTTCCCTCTAACTCCAAGCACGGAGTGCCCTGGAGGGGTGGGATAAGCCAGAGTGAGGGGAGGCAGTCCAGCAGGTGAGCAGGCCAAGGCGAGAGGGTGCTGGAGGTGCCGTGTGGGACAGGCCGGGCTCTCTGTGAGTGTCTGTGTAGCGTGGGACGCCTTTGCAGGGAAGGTCTTGAAATAACTGTCACGAGTGAAAGTTCCACCTCAGGCAGAGACCAGAAAGTGACATGACCACCTGAGGTCAGGTTTTAGGTCCTCCCAGCAGAAGGTGGCCTGCTCCAGGACCTTCCGCACAGGTCAAGACAGTACTGGGGCAGCAGTGACAGTGGACCCTGAACTGCCCAAAGCTTCTGTCTGGTTCAGGAGGATACTGAGAGCTGCGTGTTCCCACGAAGTGCTCCGGACTTTCACAGACAGGATCCAGTGATAGGTATTTTCCACTTAAACAATAAGTCTCCAAGTCTCCGCCTGACCCATCTCACTCTTCCTCAGATTCACATGAACTCTCAGAGTTCGAGGACAGTCTGGGCAACACAGTGAGACCTCGTCTTAAAAAACAAACAAAAACCTGACAAAGCCAAACCAGAGAACTAGACACAGCTAGAAAATGGAATGGACAAGATTTGGATGGAGGACGCTCAACTTAAGTGTCCTGGACAAATCCTTGATTCCTGAATCTGAAGGGTGTGGAGTTAATAGCAGGAAACTCATCAAAAAATGCAGATTCCCGGCCCCACCCAAGAGGGCCGGATTCACCCGGCCTGAGTCCAGGCCAAGGAATCCGCATTGCACAAACTACGTATAACTCCAAACCAGGTGACCGGAGGTTCCAGTCCGTTCGACTTCCCCCTCTCTTAACCCAGGAAAACTTAAGGCAGCTCCATGGTCCCAGGTAGCACAGGCAGATCCCAAACAATCTGGGGGATTTTGCAAATGACCTGGAACCTGGAAGAAGTGTAACGCCGCAGGGTTCCAGGGGAGGCGGTGCCTCGGCCGGCGGGTTGACCTGGCGGGCGGCCCCGCGCTCCACTCTCACCTGCGGGGAGGCTCGACGACTCCGGCTCCGCAGAGGAATCGATCGGCCGCGCTGCCTTCCTCCCGAGGGCTTTCACTTCTCCCCGCCCCCAGCCAGCGTACCTGGCCCGGCCCTCCCCGCGGGCCTCCGCTCCCAGCGCCAGGCGGCCGGAAGTCGGGGCCGGGCCTGCGGCGGACCGCGCGCAGGTGGAGGGCGGCGCGGGCGGCTCGGGGCCCCGGGCGTCGGTCGATGCGTCCCCGCCCGCCCACCCACCTGTACGGCTGCGCAGGACCCGCGGCCCGCTGCGGGCAGACGCCGGGTGGCCAAGGGTTAAGCCACTCGCGCCCTCCCCTCGGCTCCCTCACCCTTGGAAAGTCCCTGAAATGACGTCTCAGCCCGACAATTAAAACAGGGTTTAATTATAGAGCCAGGCTCGGGGAGCTGGAACAAACCCGGTCGGCGGGGCCGGTAAACAACCCGGAGGGAGCAGGCAGGGCCCTGGGGAGCAGAGTCAGGGGGGCGCGGGGGTTGGACTGGCGGAGGAAATTCGAGGAATCGCTTTTCTTTCTGGAAAAACCACTTTTCAGGCAGCCTGGGGCGCCGAGGCCCGGGACGGTGTTTTCGGCCCGCGGAGTCAGCTGGTGGCCCGTGGGGACCGGCCAGGGTCCCCCTCCTGTCTCCCCACTGAGCTCCGGGAACCCTCCCGAGTTAAAGGCCAGCCGGCCCTTTCTTAGGGGGTGGGTGGGATGGTAGACTGAAATAGCTTCACATCGGAGCTCAGATGACCTTGTGGCTTTAACGCGCGCCTGCTCCGTCCCGAAATCTGGAACTCATTACCTCTTCACCGAGGAACTGCACGAAGCCCCCACCCCAAACACCCACTTCTTGAACCTGGGGGAGAAAACGAGCAAACATCACTTTAAGAAAGAAATCTATATAGTGAATGATTTAAATTAACGTGGATGGAAGTTATTTCCCTTCCTGGCGCTTGCCAGATTCCAAGAAAAGATGAAATATGGGAGCAGAGGGTAAGGAGAAGCAACAGGCAGTTGGAGGCGGCAGCAGAAAAAGCTAAGGGCAGAGAGGCTGGGTCCCCTCAATTTAAGTTAGGGGAGACAAAGCAAACCCCGCTGGGGGAAATCACGTAGGTTCGTGGTTATAACAAAAGTGTGTTACGCAAAGTTTAAAAAAAAAAAAACAAAAAAGCAATTCGTTCCTTAAACAGTTGTGATTTGGAAGGTTTTTCTGAGTTTGCCCGGAGGTTTGACGAATAAATAAGAAATGCAGTAACAAGTCGGGGGAGGGGGCGACTGGATCATTGCTCCGCCCGCCTCGTCCTTTCCAAAGAAACGTGCTCATAATGGGGTGACCTAATTACATCGCAATGAAACTCGCTCGTAGCGCTCGGCGCACCGGTTTCATAACACCCGGCGGCCCGAGTGCTGGGAAGCAGCGCGCGAGCCGGGCCCGCGACTTCCGCCCGGTTCACACCGCGGTGCCGAGGCCCGGGAGGGCCGGGACGCAATCACAAATTTGGGTTTGGGCGGATGGGGGGGAACCCTGGTAGGAAATAAACACGTAGTTTATCGTTTTTAAGGGAACTGTAACTCACTGAGGGCCGCTCATTTGGGGGGACCCTATGCCACTCCCCGCCCCAAAACATCGCATGGTGCCAAACCATATATTCCGTCCCCATAAGCGCGGGCGACCGGCAACGTTAAAAGTGTTGCCTCCCCCCAACTGATTTACCTTCTTTCTCACCGGAGTAACTTTTTGTTCGTGGTTGTGCGTGTGCGTGCGTGGGGGGGGGTGCCCATAATTCGGGGCGCGCGGGCAAAGTAGGTCATGGCCCAGTGGGTTGTTTTGCGGGGCGTAAGAGCTTTCATGAAAGATTCAAGGTTTCTGTACTAAAAAGTTTATGAAGATTAGATGCGTGAAAGAAGTGCCACGCCTTGTCCCGTTAAAAACTACCAAACTACCGGGGCCCGGGCCCCTTCCCCACGCACCCGCTCGGCCGCAGTGGAGCCGCAGGCTGCGTCCGCCGTGCAGCTCTGGCCCCCGCCAGGCCGGGTCCCGGGGGAAGTTCTCCGCTCCCTCCTCTTCCCTCGAGCCAGCGAGAGAAAACAGAAAACTCTACACTCAAACGTTTGGGGAGCTCCCAACTCCCAGTTTCCTTCCAGCCTGTCTGGCCGAGGGGAGCCGAGCGTGGACGAAGTCAGGGAAAGGTGAGCTGCGCGGGCTCTTGGAGAAGTTTGAAGAGAGAAGAGCTCAAGATGGAAACCGCAGCCCGGGCGCAACAGGACGGGACCCAGCTCCTTCTTGCAAAAAGAGAAAGTTGAGCCCGCCTTCCTGCCCGACAAAAAAACAACACAACAACAAGCACCCCGAAGGGGGTGGAAGGAGTGATGTCACGGGGCCGCGCGGCCGGGCTGACAAAGGGGGGCCCTCCCCCGGTGCGCCGCGCCGCTCCAGGAGGGGCGCCCGCAGCGCCGAGCACCCGAAACTTTTCCTCTTTAAGAAAAAAGAAAAAAGTGCGCAGCCCGGAGTGGCTTTTTTTTTTCCGCCTTCTTTCCTCGTCTCCCCTCCCCCTTTCCTTTTGAAAGTACCCCCCCCCCGCTTGACCGCATGGCTGATTCAACCTCGCTGTCAATCAACTTTTTTTTCTCCAGTTCCTTATTTAAATAAAGTTTAAAGCTCCTCCTCTCCCCAGCCCACCAAAAAAAAAAAAAAAAAAAAAAAAAAAAAAAAAAAAAAAACGTGAAACTATAAATTGGGCTTTGCGCGCCGCGGCCGGGGAGAGTCCGAAAGGCGAGGGGCGCCCGGAGCAGGCGTGTGGGACTCTGCGGAGAGCCGGAGGCTGCGCCTTCCCCGCACCGCCGCCTTCACGACGCACCCCGTCCTCGCCCCTGCCCCGCGCGAGCACCACGATGACCACCACCCTCGTGTCCGCCACCATCTTCGACCTCAGCGAAGTTTTATGCAAGGTAAAGTGCGGCGGAGCGTTTGCCTCTCAAACAGTCCTTTTCTTTTGCTTAAAAAAAGAACCGCCCAAAAGTTTGGGTCTTGGGAAGCAGAGGAGAGTGAAGCGAGCCGGCTCTTTTTTCTCGCGTTTTCAAGACAGTTTGAAGGAATTTGTCCCTGTCCTCCGCGCTCTGAGAGTTTCGACAGTCCCTGGCGGGTTTAGGTGTGGATCTAGGGAGCAGAGTTTTGGGGGGCGAGGCCTGCCAGGTGGGGCTGCCCTGTGCAGGGGCCAGGAGTGTGGGGCAAGTTTGGGGCGACTTTTCTGTAGTGGATGCGGCTCTCGAGCCGGGGTTGGCTGGTGTGTTCTCGGCGTGCGCCCTGGGTGTGTGCGCCGGGATTCCAGTCTGCCCGGCGTTATCACCAGCCTGTGGGGTTGGGGTTGGAGGGAAGTCTCTCGAGGAAGCCAGTCTCGGGGACCATGTCATGCTGGCAGATTTCCTTCTCAGCTTTCGGGGCGCCGTGGATTTGCGAGGAGGAAAAAAGTTGAGGGTTGTGATTCAGTAAGATGTCGCAGAGCTAGTTTGCAGCGGACTGGCCGGTGACTGCCGCGGCCCGGCCGCCTTTCCTCCGCGGGGCCCGGCGGCGGCTCGAACTTTGGATCTAGGTGGGCTGACCAGCTTATCTGCGCGGCGAGGCGCGCCGGCGCATCGATTGGGGGACAGAGGACAAAAATGTTGCCTGGGCGCCAGAGTCTCCACCTGTAACGATTTAATGGAGGCCTCCTCGAGGCGGATAGGGTGCCACCCGGGGCTGAAAACAAGTCTTAATCCCAGAAAGTTGCAGGAAAGCATTTGAAATGAGCATAACAAAAGCCTATATATGTTAGGTGTTTTCTCAGCCCTGTCCCCCCCAGTTTGAAAGGGCGAAGCTGCCAGGCTACTTTTAATTGCTGAAGTGTTTTGCCTTCTCTTTAAACACGTCGGGTCATGTTGCTCTTTCTTCCTAGCTTGCTGCCCTTGTCGGCACAGTTTGCCAAGGCCCCAGGGCTGCAGGGTTGGGGTGTAGGGACGTGGAGGAGCTAAAGAGCTACCTCAGAAAGTTTGAATCGTCAGCCTCCTTCCCTCCCCTTGCTCCTTCCTGAGTTTCACCAGCCCGCGCAGCGGCGCAGCTCCCGGGGCCCTCTTCCTCCTCTTTCCTGCTCTCCCGCTCTTTGATCTATTTCTTTCTTCCCCTCCGTCCCCCGCAGGATTTTTTTAAATGAACCTCATTGTTGAGAACCGGCCCTCCACTGGGTTCCTGTAATCCGCTCAGTGGGATGGTTGTGGTTACAGATTCTCGGTCCCCTGCTGCTGATCCTGAGGGACCAACTTCAGAATTTGCACATTGACACCAGTTGGGCCAAGAGCCAACTCCCAGGTGCCTTGCTCACGCCTTTCCAAATCCTAGGTACAATTTGGGCAGATGACTGGGGTACCTTTGGAAAAGAGCTGTGCCTGTCCGCGCACGTACGCGCGCACACACACGCGCGCGTGCACACACACACACACGCACGCACGCGCACCCCTGTTGGCTGCTAAGTGGGAGGGGTGATTGGTCGGATGTTTCCTTTCCTTTCCATCTGCAGCATCGCCTTCAAGATTAAACACTGGTGCTCTTATCCAAATCTCTCTTGCAGCCAGGAGATAAGTCCAAAAGCATCTTCCCAGTGAAGCGGGTGGGAAATGGGAGAGGCTGCCCAGGGCGCCCCTCGGAGGAGCAGGGAGCCAAGAGTGTTTTAGGCATCACATCCAAATCTCCCTGACCTCAGACCAGGCCCTCCCCCCCAGCAAGGAAAAACACAGGCAGCCTGAAAACCTGTCGCCAAAGGAAAGGAACATTGCTGAGGAGGAAGTCCGGAATCTTGGGCCAGGGTGTGGGGGAGGGGCTGCTACCTGAGCAGAGTCTAAAGGGGTTTGGGGGGTGTTTTGTCCTCTCTTGGGGCTTATCCACTTTTGTGAGAAGGAGGGAAATCCAGAGAGTTCTGCCTTGTGTAAGGTATTTGGGAGTTGAATGTATTTGGGAGGTAAGGAAGTTATATTTTATAGATAAAAAACGGTGTATTTCGAGGCAGAGGATAAGAAGGTGCATGTCAGGGGTCAGAACCGAGCAAGATGAATATCTAATTTGTCAACCTGGCCAGGAATGTGCAGTTTCTTGTCCATGGGGCCAAAATAACCCAGGTGGCTGGTGTGTGGGAGAAAGAAGGCAGGGGACTCTGGAGTGGAGGCAGAGGTGGTGGAGGGGACTATCATGCTGAGGCACCCTTCTCTGGCTGATGGGTGTCATCTGTCAGTAACCTTGCTTTCTTTTCTCTCTTTCTAGGGTAACAAGATGCTCAATTACAGTACTCCCAGCACCGGGGGCTGCCTGCTGGACAGGAAGGCAGTGGGCACTCCTGCCGGAGGTGGCTTCCCTCGCAGGCACTCGGTCACCCTGCCCAGTTCCAAGTTCCACCAGAACCAGCTCCTCAGCAGCCTCAAGGGTGAGCCGGCCCCAGCTCTGAGCTCTCGAGACAGCCGCTTCCGAGACCGCTCTTTCTCTGAAGGGGGCGAGCGGCTGCTGCCCACCCAGAAACAACCTGGGAGTGGCCAGGTCAACTCCAGCCGCTACAAGACGGAGCTGTGCCGCCCCTTTGAGGAGAACGGTGCCTGTAAGTACGGGGACAAGTGCCAGTTCGCACATGGCATCCACGAGCTCCGCAGCCTGACCCGCCACCCCAAGTACAAGACGGAGCTGTGCCGCACCTTCCACACCATTGGCTTCTGCCCCTACGGGCCCCGCTGCCACTTCATCCACAATGCTGAGGAGCGCCGAGCCCTGGCCGGGGCCCGAGACCTCTCCGCTGACCGTCCCCGTCTGCAGCATAGCTTTAGCTTTGCTGGGTTTCCCAGTGCTGCCGCCACCGCCGCTGCCACAGGGCTGCTGGACAGCCCCACGTCCATCACCCCACCCCCCATCCTGAGCGCCGATGATCTCCTGGGTTCACCCACCCTGCCGGATGGCACCAATAACCCCTTTGCCTTCTCCAGCCAGGAGCTGGCGACCCTCTTTGCTCCTAGCATGGGGCTGCCTGGTGGTGGCTCCCCAACCACCTTCCTTTTCCGGCCCATGTCCGAGTCCCCCCACATGTTTGACTCTCCCCCCAGCCCTCAGGATTCTCTCTCGGACCAGGAGGGCTATCTGAGCAGCTCCGGCAGCAGCCACAGTGGCTCAGACTCCCCCACCTTGGACAACTCAAGACGCCTGCCCATTTTCAGCAGACTTTCCATCTCAGATGACTAAGCCAGGGTAGGGAGGGACCCCGGCTTCCTTCACCATCACCCCTACACCTGTGCCCTCAACTCCCTGCCCACCTCATTCCCCTGACCCTACATTAACAAGGTTAAGCTCAAATGCCTTCCTCAGAGCCTTGGAATGTCCCCTCCCGCCCCTCCCCCATGTCCCCTAACACAAGGACAAGTCAATTTGTCAGTAGCTTCTTCTGGCTTGAAACCCCCTCCCTTGATTTTATAGCCCACTTACCAAGAGTAACAGATAAGTCCCGTATTTGTCAGTAGATGCCTTTTTTCTGGCTTAAGCCTTAAGTGCCAAATCACAAAAGAAAAAGCAGTAACAGTTTACAGAAGCAACTTAGTGCCTTGTAATCTAACTTTGTCACTGTGACTACATTACCTCTTCAGCGCCAGGGGGCGCACGTAGGCCTCCTGGGGCCTCTGCCCATGGGGGCACCCAAAACCAGCAGCTCCCTCCACTGGCGACATGACTGCACCTTCCCTTATTTCTCCCACTCACTTCCTCTCTTCCCAGTAGAGAGTTGTCCCCGGCTTGGGAGAGTTGTTGCTGGACTTGGTTTTTGGGGAAAACTGTCTTGTCACTCAATACCTTTTTCTTCCCAACCTGAGCCCCCTTTGACTAATCTTGCCTGGGCTGGTAGATCTGCAGGAAGGAAGGCTGGAAAAGCGGACAAAGATTTTGACATAAGTGGGACTTTGCGATTTTAATTTTTTCTTTTTGTTTTTTAAAGTGGGGAGGAAGGGGAGGCTAGATGGACTATGAGAGACTGATTTTGGTGCTAAAGTTCCCCAGTTCATATGTGACATCTTTAAAAAATGACAAAAAAAGAGAGAAAAGCTAAAAAAAACATGTAAGGGGTGAGCAGTTTCATGGTATTCATTCCACATACAATATCTGTGTAAAACGATCTCCTGTAGAAGTAGCTTTAATGGTTTTGCTCTAGAATACCGTAGGTTGACTCTTCGAGCACTCACGCCATGCTTTTTTCCCTGGGTTTTAAACTTCATATAACTTTCAGAAATTGGAGAGCAAAAATTTTGCTTGTCACTGCACATCAATATAAAAAAGCTTATTTAACTTATCAAAACGTATTTATTGCCAAACTATGCTTTTTTTGTTAATTTTGTTCATATTTATCGGGATGACAAATCCATAGAATATATTCTTTTATGTTAAATTATGATCTTCATATTAATCTTAAAATTTTGTGACGTGTCTTTTCCTTTTTTTCCCACAGTTTTAATATATTATTCTTCAACAACATTTTTTGTAACTTTACACTTTTTTGGTTATTTTATTTTAAAAAAATGAAAAATTAATTTAAAAAAATGCAAAAAACTGTTGGATTATTTATTTTAGAAATTCCCCCCTTTGTGTTGGACTGCAAATTCAGTTTCTTTCTCTTTAGGCTTTTCACAGCTAGGACTGAGAATGTACGTAGAAGTTCTGTGACAGTACAGAAGGAAAACAACTCTTATGTATAGCTTCTAAAAGGGAAAAAAAAAAAAAGAGAAAAACCCTTTGACTTCCACGTGCCCATCTCAAGACATTCCACTCACAGATTTGAGGTTCTGGATTCCAGGTTTGGAATTTTCCAATGTTAGTGTAAACAGAACTGGCACACAGACACATTAAGATGAATGTAATTATTATTCCTTTTGCTGGTCACTACCGTCGCTTTCTATTTCTCTTTCTTTGTGTGAATTTATTTAAAAGAAGAAAACTTTTTGTAACGACTATTTGCAGTTTAAAAAATCAATAAACCCCGTTTTTCAGGAAACACTGGTGGTGGCTCTGGTTTTTTTTCCTCCTTTGGCTTATGCACTGACTTTACCTGTCGATTTCCTCTGCGAAGTCCTGTGCTGGTGGGCAGGGCTGGTCTCAGCCATGTAGCTAAATGTCTATAGATTTCCTTGATGCTGAAAGTTTTCTGCTTACTGAGGATGCACAGGGTTTTTTTGCTGCGGAGCCTGTCCTTCCTACTGGATTGCTTCAGAGAAGAGTACCCAGCTGGTGACTGTTGAGCAAGCAGCAGGGGCCAGCCTTGCCCAGCCACAAAGCCTCAGAGGTTAAGGCCACCTGCTTCCCAGCCTGTGGTCTATCCTTTTGGGTGATGTTTGGCTGAAATTTGAAGTGATAAGGGGGATGTATGGGGTGCACCTGCAGGCTGGGGTTGGTGTGAATTCTTTGCTTGGGTGCTTAGGCTCCTATTTCCACCAGGTCCTCTCTTCAACACCTGCCTTAGTGAGTCTGAGGAAACTCCCCTGTCTCGAGAGGCCCATGAGGGTGGTGTGGGCTTTGACCTCGCATGGGGGACCGTTGAGGGGAGAGGGTATTACACCAACAAGCCATGTGGGCCTAGTTACACCTCTGATAACCTTGCAAAAATACGTTGTCCAGGTCCCCTAGGTTAAAGACACCCTGCTAAGGCCAGTTGACCACTAAGTAGTAGAATTTCACCTGCAAGGGAAGAGTTGGATCTTCCTAAAACTTGAGGTTGCTCAAGTGGAGGTGGTGGCAAGTGAGAGTTGAGTTGAATTCCTGCCTGATTGCACCAGGCCTTACACATAGACTGTTAGGTCAGTAGCAGATAATGTTCAGGCCAGGGCTGTCCTTCCTGTACCTTCTGGACTCTTCTGACCAGCAGGTACTACAAGGAAGGCCTATTTTCTGTTCCGGGGCAGGGTCTAGTGGTACGGGAAGGGGGAATGTAGGCCTTTCAGGAAGCAGATCTGTGTGTACACTTGCACTGGATGGTTAGTAGTGGTGGCATGTGATCTTCCTGTCTGACTAAAAGCAGACAACAATTTACTTTGGGCTTATTCCCTCCAGATATCTGGAGCATTTGGTGAACATCTTTCTCCCTCTTGTGGTGACAATGAGCCCAGAGGGGTCTAAGCCTGTTCTCCAGCCAGTCCTAAGTTTCCTCACTGGAGTTAGATAAAGCCTGGGGGGTAAGGTTGGCTGTAAAGGCAAAGGGAGGGTCCTTGTCATCTGGGAAGCTAGTTGTCCCTAGGCCTCAAGCTCTTATCCTACCTAAGTGTCCCTATGGGAAGGCGGCACTCAAGCTCAGATTTAGGCCAAACAGAGCCAGAGTCTCGATCTTAAAACAAGCTACTTAGGAAAGGAATAGGATCAGGCCCATTATTTTTCTAGAATAAATGAGGATTAAAAGGCCTCAGTAGCCCAGCTGTAGGCTGGTGGCGAATTGTGGGTCCAGAGGTTGCAGTGGACCTCCACCTCTGAGCTCCTCCATGGCCCAGAGAGGATAGGAAGCCGGAAAAGGAGCTGAAGGTGAGGCCTCCACAGAGGGAAGTAGGGTGGGACAGGCTGGGTCCTGCTTTATCACCCAACTTCGTGGACAAAGGACCTCCTCTACTGTCCCCTGCCTGGCAATCCAGGGTATGTGCACAAGGTCTTCCCTGGGTGGGCCAGGGCCACCATGGCTGCCAGCCCTGTGACCTGTGCTTGGCTAAATGCCTTCCTGTAGAGCAGCTCAGAAAAATGAGCTATTTTAGCCACTGGTTGATCAATGGATTCCCTTTCCTGGCCTGCTCACCTCATTGTCAGGAGGAAGGTGAGAGGTTGCTATACCTTAGTGGCACTCTGGGGAAAGGGACAGTCTTTGAGGGCCAATGGAGAGTCTGGGGTAGCCTTGAGAGGAGTCTTGTAGCCAGTTGAGTCACAAAGCCTTGGTTAGGAAAGGGAAGGTGGGTCATGGAGGAGGAAGGCTCGGTGACCCAAAGGAGGGCCACTGTGCATTTGCTTTGTCCAATGGCTCAACCTTTCAGCTGTATCTTAAAAGATCACCAAGAAGGTCTAGTATGTCATTAGTAGTGGCAGTTCTTTGTACCCTGTAGTCCTCTGAGAACTGTGTGTTTTAACACATATTCATGACAGCTTCACGGTAGAACTTCCATACCAACTTCATTTTACATATGGAGAAATTGGGGAATAGAGCAACTCATTAATTCATCATATAATGGAAATGTGTCAGGATTTGAACACAGTCAGGCCGGCTCCATTATTATGTTTCTCTTCCACGCTCTCTTGTATCGGGCTGACACATAGAAGACACAGGGCGCAGAGCATGGCTCGTAGTAACTACAAGGGCCTTTGATGACATTTCTGCAGAAGTGTAGCAAACACAAGATATCTACATGTATCCCTCCCCCAAGTGGCAGGATCTCATGTCCCAGGAGGCATTTGGATTGCCATGTTTGGAGGAGGGGACCTCAGAGGAAGGGCAGGCCATCCTTTTGGACTTTCCCCTTTTCTACATGCTGGGGTGGTTTCTGTTAATGATCAATGGAGCGAAGGGTGCTCTGGGTGTCAGGGAGTTGGCCCCTTGCCCTTCTCCCCCCAGCATCTCTCACCCCTGCACGTAGCCAACCATTGAATCATGTCTGGCTGGAATGCTATGTGAGTTCAGGGCTGCGGATGTGGGAGGTCCCTCTTGCTGCCATGCACATGGCTGGTCCACGGGATGCAGAGAACTGGACAGTAGGGTACACCCTTCCCTTGAGCTTAGCTCAGCACATCAGTCCTACCTCTTGGAGAAAGTGTGAGTTACAGAAATACCTACTCTGTGGACCTTCAGTATTCTTTGGAGGAGTCCTAAACATTGCATCTGAGTTACTATCATGGGAAATTAGTCTGTAAAGACCCAGGGCAGGGGTGGCCCACAAGAACCACTATTGGCCAGTGAACCAGGATGCCTCCTCCTCATTTGGGTTATTTGCAGTTGTTTTGAAATGTTGGCAAAACTCTAGTTTCAAGGTACAGGGCCGTGAGTGACGATGGCACCTGCACTTTGGGGTATGACAAAGATAAATATTGGCAGTGGCCAAACTCAGGACAGCTTTCTCCCCACCTAGAGCTAACTGTCCTGACTCCCAGTTAAGCAGGAGGATCCCATGACCACCCGGGGCTGAGACTGCTTCTACCTCCACTCTTCCAAGGTAAACAGCTGCTTTTGGAGTCAGAGGAACCTGAACTCAAGCCCCTGCTTGGCCCCAAAGTAACTCTGTGTTCTAATGCTACAGACTTAGTAAGAAGTTTAGAGTCTAGCTTCTTCATTTGTAAAATGGGATAATGATGATGAAGAAGGTGGTGAGGAAGAAAAAGATGACGGTAGTGATAATGACCGTGTCACAGTCATCTACCGGAATACTATGTAGTTCTGTAAAAGGGCAAATGATTGACACACTAGAGGGATGAACTGCAAGAATGGAGTTCACTGACAGACATCAGCCACAGAACACAGTGTATGAGTCCTGTACAAAGTCCCAAATCTGTCTGCAGGGTTAGAGCTCCCTAAGAAGACACAACATGTATGTGAAATTCATTAAGCTGTTCAGGCAAGATTTGGGCACCCCGCTGTACTTAAGTTACATCTCAAAACTAAAACCTGCAGAGTTACTGTGAGTGTCAAGTAATATGCTTAAGGACAAAGAAGGAAATTCAGTACCGGGCCTATTAGAAGAATTTAAATTGTGGCCTTTTTTTTTTTTTTTAATTTAACAATAGCAGCAGCTCGAGAGTGGGGATGGCCCTCTGTTCATAAGAGGAGGCAGTGGGCTCAGAGTAGGGGAGCGATTTGCCCCACAAGTGGGATTTCTTCATAGAGACACAAACCCCAAACAGCTCCCACTACCACGGACACGCCCTGTGAACACGTGCTGCTTCTACAGAAAAGTGGAATTCACAGTGGTCTCGGTGTACACGAGCCACTCATTCATGTCAGAAAAGTTCTTCTCCTTGCAGAGTCAAAATAAATTCAGAGCAAGCCAGCACTTCTCCTGTTTTGTAGGAGGCAAATGGAAGCTAAGATATTGGGGTGAAGCTCCAAGGGGCTTAGCCTTTTGTCGCATGGTCACATCTGACAGTACCCGAGAGCACTTATTATCATTGGCCCCATTTTTCCGATAGGAGAGCCAGGCTCCTGGAGGGCACTCTTCCCGATTACATGGCCCTGTAGCGTGTGGCTGGGACCTAGAGCGGTCTGAGCCCAACACCAAGCTCAGCCCCCACCGGGTACAGGAGACAATATCAAATGGCTTCATTCTTCCCTGGGGACTCACAGTCAGAGAGGATACCATTTTCTCTTAGCACATCTTTCCCTGAGATCTACCCATCCTAACTGGTCACCCTCTTGCGCCCAGTGGACTGGTAGTGAGCAGAGGCTAGGCTTATTTTTTGCCTTGTTTATAAATGGGGAAACTGCAGGCAGGTGCAGCAGCTGCCCTAAAACCAACTCCTTGTGTTGACTGAGTTGCCATAGGACTAGAGGTGGAAGCAATCTTTTGTCTCTTAGAGGGATGTTGTCTTCCTGGTGAGCAATCTGGAAGCACAGGAGAATACAGGAGTCTTAGAAGGGCTCAGCTGATTCCTTTCTAACTGTTACCACTCAAGTCCTCCTCCACTGCCTTGAGCTGGGATAGTGGGCACTGGCACAGACTACATACCCCACTCTCCCCTCGTTACCAGCCTGCAGGCCTCAGGGAATTAGGGGCAGCCAGGGAGTTAGTTCTGTTGGAATTTGGGACTAGATAAAAGCTAAAATAATTTTGGGTACTTGTGGCCCTTGAGCTCTGCTTCTTCCTCAGTTGCATGGTGTAGCTGTTGATTGGGTCTGGTGCCTCCTCCTGAGTACAGGCTGTTGTGTTAAACCTCAGTGAGGCACACTGACTCCCATGGGGACTTTCTGTGCAGTCAGGATCCTGGGAAAATTTCTGGCATGTGGGGCCTCACTGAAAAGGAGTCAGGGAGCTGGGCTATGTCTTTGTAAATATCCCCATCATAAAGGCAAGCAAGGGCAAGACACTGGTGCAGCTACCAGCTCAGTGACAGCCTGGATTGGGGGCTGAAAGTGACCAGTCCTGCTCCAGCTCTCACTGGTAGCACTGGGTGATCATTTCCTATTTCCAGGCTTTCCATTTCCTTGTCATGAAATACTAGAATTGGGCCAGAAGAATTCTTCTGTGGGTCCATGAAGATCTTAGAAAGCAAAATATGCAGATTTTCCTTTATGGGAAATGTCAAAGTTTCTTTTGCATTCCAAAGGATGAGGAGCTAGCAGGGTTGTTGTAAAATTCCACCTGGAGCTACAGATGCGGAAGGGAGGTGGTATGCTAATGATGTCAGGCAACTCACAGGTGAGTACAGGACCCAAAAAGTTAGCTGCCTGAACATCCTTTGAAAGTGGTGGATAAGGAAAACTGATACTTCTTATTTTAAGTCTGGATTCTCTTAAGACTTTCTTTTTTCTTTTTGGCCTCTCCAGGAGGAGGGAGAGATTCCATTTGGCTCAAGAGCCCAGATAATTCCATTTTCCTGGTGAGACAGTGAATCCTCTAAAGTAAATTCAGGATTGAATTTGGGACTTTTTGCTTGCAAGGCAGGCACTGGAACCACTGAGCTAAATCCTCGGCCCCTATAAGTTATGTTTGTAAATCAATATTTCTCTTTCTATATGTTCCTAGAAGAGATCTCCTCTTCTGCCTACTGAAACATTACTCAAACACCATCCACAATAACAACCAATGTAAAATTATCTTTATGATGAGTGGTCAACACATACACAGGTGCTGGGGATGATAGGGTGTGAGAGGCGGGGCGGGGTTCTAAAGGGTGTAGAGTGTGTTCCTCATTCATAAAGTTTCTATTTTAGTTGGGAGACAAGATACAAAGTAATGAAGCTATCAATTAACCTCACGGGATTTAGTACCACGGATAGCATTACGTATACAGATCCAATAAAATACTAATGAGAGTGGATAGAGGATAGTTAGCATGGGATGCCTGCTACCTGGCTGCCAAGGACCCTGAAGAAGCACAGGCCAGCTCTGTCCAGAGAGAGGATGGCCTGGCATGGGGGCAGCAGACGAACCTTCTTACTGGCCAGAGCCATGAGGACTCAAGGAGCCAGATGTGAATGATGCAGCCGGAGCTGTGTATCTCTCAAGACTCCCAAGAAAAATTCGAGTACAGAGACCTGTTGCAGAGCAAAGGGATAGATTGATCTCAAGGTCCCTGACCATGGATGTAACCAGCCCATTGGCCCGTTAATATATGCCATGCTCGGCCCAGCATTTCTAAGTAATTTGATGTAACATTTTTAAAAATCAAGATTTAAAATTCTTTTTCATAATAATCGAGCAATTGTTATCTCTGAAAAATTGGGATATCTGGCCTCTAAAAGTTTATCTTATATCATCAGTCATGTGGCTCTGAGTAGCAGATATACTCTGCAGTCTGTCCTCGTACCCACCACTCCCCAGAACCTCCTGAATGTTCTTTTCCTCTAATGGTAGAAAAATATTTCTCTGTACTTCAGCATTTAACAAAACATGAGCTAGAAAACCTTAGAGCCTAGGAGGGTATGTGTTTTACAAAGAAAGAATAGGGAAAAAAAAACCCCTATCACTTTACGTGTATACAAAGGGTGGCTATGTTGAAAGAATTTAGTCTACCTATATCCATTCTCTGTGGTGCCCTGGGCTGATGGAGTTCGTGGGGAACATGACAGGTTATATTAAGACAGGAGGCACCTGGAGAAAAGTCCTTATAGTTGAGATTGATTCCGGGCTTATATGTGCCAGGTGTTACTCACCTAACCTTTGCAATGACCCTGTGCTATTATCCTTGCCACTCAGAGAGGAAACAGGTGTAGATAGGTTAACCAACATGCCCAAGATCACAGGCACTGTGGGCAGAGATAGGATTTGAATTTGGACCTGCCTGTCCCCAGAAACTGATGTTCACTTTTGCTCCTTTTGTCTCTGACCTGGGGTGATGCATAGACACAGGGTGTGGGCGTGCATGTGTGCATGCGTGTGTGTGTGTGTGTGTGTGTGTGTGCATGTTGCATCTCCTCACTGGAACAGAAATGATACAAAAGTTTTGTCCCGTTCCATCCTCCACTGTTTGCCAGACAGTGTGTGGCGTGTCACATGCACTCAGTGAATAGCTTGTAGTGCGTGTGCTGGCCCTTTGAGCCCTGGCTGGGCTGAGCTAGTGTCCCTGAGTACACAGCCTCCAGTGGGGTTGGGCCTCTGGCTAGCTCTAGGCAGGATGAGAGCAACACTTGGGGAGAGCCACGCTGCTCCGTGCCTTTCTGTCCCAAGGGTGACTTCCCCTTCTCTAAGGCTTTCTTCTCCACCCTGCAGAGCGTGAGATGAACAGTTGGTACACTGGAAAATGAAGGAAAGACAACTGGCAGAGGAGACAGCCCTTCAAACAGGGCACGGGGCTGTGGGAGTGTTTGTGCCGGGGACTCGTGGAAAGTGTCTACACAACAGATTTCTGTTGTGAAGACTCGCAGTGGGAGCGTGAAGTCAGCAGTGTTTGTGCCTCTGGTGCCCACCTGCCTTAGTTGCTTAGAAGCAAACCCAGAGGTGAAGATTTGGAGTTGGGTCCAGGAAGTGCCAACACATGAGCCGGGAAGTGACTCGGGGAGGCAAAGAGGCAGATCCTTACCCATGTCCTATGGAGTTGCTCACTGCCCTGGATGGCTGGGCCTCAGTGCTGCGGGAAGGTGTGGGAGCCAGCGACAGACACAGGTCTCAGGGCAGCACATGCCAGGAGAGGGAGCTGGGATGTGAGATGCTAGACTCCTCAGTTGTGGGTTGAAGGGTGCTTGGTATAGGCTATGAGGATGACCAAAATGGTTAGGGTGAAGGGACACAGGTGGCACCAATTTTGGCCAGTCTGCAGCCATCTTCTGTCCACTGGGCATCGGGCTTGGCACCCTGAGTGCTTTGCAGAAGAACTACACCTGCCCAATACCAGGCTTTTGTTATGCAACAGACCACTTCCCAAATTAGTGCTTCATGAGCATTTATTTAGCTTACAATTGAATAGGTGGGGGACCCGACCGGGGCTGAGCTAGATGGTTCTGGTCTCAGTGTGGCTTTTTGCCTACCTGTGGTCAGCTGACATCGATACCAGGGGAGTGCTGCTTTCAACTAGTTCTGATGGGACAGCGTATCTCCACCCCACAGGACCCCTAGACCTTCAGCAGGCGGGCTGGGGCTGGTTTTCACGGTGGAAGCTGTGCTTCTGAGAGAGGTAAGGGTCCTGAAGGTCTGGGCTTGGGCTGGCGTATCACTTCCATCACAAAGCCAGCCACTATGCCAACTGCCATTCAGGAGGAGAAGAAATGGAGTCCACATCTCCATGGCAGCAGCTCAGAGTCATACTTAGGACGATAAACACAGGGAGAGGAACTCTCAGCCATTTTTGCAAATAATCTACCACATGCCCATGCCCTTAGGCCTCTTGTGATCTGGTGGAGAATCGAAATCAGTGTTCTTCCTACTATTTTAGACATTGTAGGAGTCAGGAGCTGTCTGGTTCAAGTGTGGGAAAGTTTCTGCCCTATACTATCTTCTTTAGGGATGCTTTCTTTAGACCTTGTTCTTTCTTCAGGTCACTTTTAAGAAAGCAATTATTTCTGAAGGGCAACACATTATGTCTGCACTTTCTGAGATCATAATTCTACGTGGCTGAGAGGCATATCAAAGAGCCGAGTTGAGAGTTAAGCTGAGTCCAGGACATATAATCTGAATTTTAGCAACTTTCTTTTCCAGCACTGGTGATTGAATCCAGGGTGAGTCAAATGCTCTACCACTGAGTTACAAGAAATATTCAGGGATGACATAAGGAAATACTGCTTTAAAATGACTTTGAGGTTGGAGAGTTTGTCATCCTTAAAAATGTATTATGCTTTTAGAAGTTTTCAGCCACCCCTTTCAAGGAATCAACCCCAATTCTTCTCTCTGGCCTCTTCATTCAGTGGAATTCACCTGCCCGCAACCTCCAGAGGTCTCTTCCCTTTCTCTGCACTGCAGAACCTGGCAGTGTCTGAGCACCCTCCCCGCCTCCTCTACCAGCTCTGGGTGATGGGTCCAAAGGGGACGTCAGCTAGTTTGGGAAACCACAAGGTCAACAAGACCATGTGGCTTTGGTATCCATTTCTCTCAGAGTTGTTAGAGGACAATACTCCTGCAACTGTATTTATATTCTGTGTGTAGAAAATATATTGGAGTAGTGCTTTTTTTTCATCTTTCCAATTAATGCAATGAAATTCTTATTTACAGAATCTACTTCCACGAAAAGCACTGGATCTAGAGATGGTTCAGTTTCTAGGGCAGGCTGTGGGGTGTTTGCTGAAACAGTACCCCCATTATGAGATTGGCTCACTGGGGTCCCCACGTGCCCCAGGACAATGGGCTGTGCCAAAGTTTCTCTCATCTATCATTAGATAACTTTTCTTCTCTGTATGTGACTGCTAGGTTATGTACCCTTCTAGAAGCTCTTGTAGTTATCATGGCAAGCACCTACTCAGTGCCAGACGAGGCTCAGACGAGGGTGCCTAGTACACACATGAGCAGGACCTGAGGGTGGTACATGACCCCGTGTGAACACTTAGTCAATTTGTTCCCATCCTGGCACTTCGCACAAGTTTTGCATGGGATCCTTGACGTAGCGTGTCTTTATAGACGGGCAAAACCTAAATCACAGAGAGGTTAAGCCACCTGTCCAACATGGCACAGCCGATTCCAGCACATGAGTGGGAGACACTCATTTATCTCATTTGGTTTCACAACATCCTGAGAAGTCATTGGTTCTATATTGTATTGGTTCTCACAAGCTGACTGCTGAATTCTCAGGGGCTTTGTGAGTCAGTTATTAAATATAACCATTATTAACTATGAGATCACATAAATGTATAATTAATTAAATTAATTATACTAAAAGCAAATGCAGTAACAATTCCAAACTCCTCACTTGTAAGCTCTTGACCCTGTGCACCCTGTCTAAGAGCAAGGCTGAATAGCTACACATTGGAGCAAAAATCCCTTCCCTGCTGAGCAGGACAGAGCCCCTCCCTGCCCCAGGCGGAAGCCACTTCTTCCGGTCATTCTCCGGGGCGGATATGTTGTAGGAAACAGCCACTGAGGCCATGAGGAAGAAAAACACCCGCTTCCCATGGTCCCAACACCAGCCACAGAGAGCTCCAGGCTTGTGTTCCCCATGACCTCTCCTGGGTCTCAGGAGAAACAGGACTCTCTTGCAGGGACATAAATACATAGTGAAGTGGTAAGGGTGGAGGTATTGGTGCTGTGGCACCAGTGTGAGGAGAAGCAGGGAGAACAGGATCCTATTTGTCCCATCAAGGTGCTCAAGGACAGCACTGCCTAAGACCTGCGTGCCTGTGAGAGTCCTAGGGGGTCCAACTATGAATATGAGCCAGCCTCTTTCCTCTCAAAAGCAATGCTAACTGGCCTGAAATATTCATTGATGACACAAGGAAGAAAACACTTGGAGCAAGGTAGAAGGAATAGTAGAGGGAGGGTCCTTTCTTTGGATTGACAGGAAACTTGTGGGAAAGGGGCTTCCAGAAGGGCCTGTAGTTCTTTTTCAACTTGTTTTAGCAAAGCGAAGGAGGGGAGGGGCAGGCTGGAGTCTCCTTCTGTGATGGGGCACCTTGCTCTTCTTCAACCCTGCTGCAGCAGGCCAACTCTGCCCACCTGCTTGAGCCCAGGCTGAAGCCCCACCCGCTCCCTATGGGTCTTTGAAGCCAAGATGGGGATGGGTAGAGTGTCCCCAGTCATACCCAACAGGCATGCTGGGGACATGTGGTGACAGGGAGTGTATCTCACTCAAACCCTTTTCCAGAGTGAGAAATTGGCCTTTGTCACACAACCAGCCTGTTCTGCCCTGGGCTCCTCTCAGCTGAGTCAGGTTGAGGAAACAGTTTCAAGAAGGGTTTACAGGTGGTGTGAGCCTGATGGGGGAAAATAAGGGCCCTTCAAACTGACTGGAGTTGTTCAGGCCCCAATAGGGGGGGTCTTCTTGCCTGCTTGGGGCAGGGACAGGGACTGTGGGCTCCCAGCCTGCCTTTGTGACTGGAGCTTCTCTCTCAGCCTTGTTTGCTGCTGGAGCTGAGGCAGCAGCCCCAGGCTGGTCAGGTTGGGGTGAGTTTGTGTTTGGAGGACATGGGCTCTTGGCAGCTGTGCCACACCTCTCTACCAAGAGATGCCCTTTCTCCTGACCCATGAATAATTGATCCATGATATGCAGTAAAAAATACCTCATGATCACACGGTACTCAGACCTCTGTCATGGCCATGTGAGAATACAAAGAACTTTTTAATTTCAGAGGAGGTAGAAAGAGTAGATGAAATGCCAAGCTTACTTCGTACAGCCCATTTCTCCACACTTAAGGCTATTCCTGTGTCTCTGGGCCTGAGGGAGCCTTTTCCCACGGAGCAAGGTGCTTCCTCTTTGTGCATTTCCATGTTACAGACTTGCTATTTTCAGAGACAGGGACTCTAGAAGAAATAGGCTGAATCTGGCTCTGCTTCTGAAGTGAGGACAGGAAGAGAGGGCCGTGGTGGTCACGAGCAGACTCTGACGTGGGAAAGCCTGGGGCCCACTCTTGACACTGACCCTTTGTGCCTTGGGTGTGAAGCATGTGTTGAACCTCAGCATTCCCCTCTGTGGAGTGGGAGGAATAGCACCTGTCCTCACCGAGAGGAATGCAGCGACGTGCTGGTGACCGTAGCTTGCGCAGGGGAGCGAAGGTGGGAAGTATGGCTACTTCCTGAAATGCAGCCCTGGGAAAAAGCCAAGCTCCCAGGCTGCAGATGTCCTGGTTCTGGTGGGGGGGTCACACTCCTAACCTGTGTTTCTCAACTGCCCTGATTAGGGGAGGATCCAGTGTGACTTCGGCATGCCGAGCAGTGTCGTGAGAGGGCAGAGTGAGTGTGCAGTGAGCACGGCCATGGCGGCGGGCATGACAGGCCTGGGAGAGGACAGAAAAGAGGCTGCTGCCCTTTCCTCATGTAGCTCAGTTGGCACTGGAAGCCAGGTCCTTGGATCTAAGTGGACCTGGAGGCTAGATGAATCCCTCTCCCACGAAGTCTGGCCCTCATGAGACTGCTCACCTTCCTCTTAGGTTCCATGAGCTGGGCCATCAGTCTTGCTGGGCTCAGTGGTGACCACCAGCTGCAGCAGTGCCTGCCGCACTCCTCTCACGGTCTCTTTGCTTAGGAGTGGAGCCCCTACAATCTGGCTGTGTTTGCATCTCTGGCCTTCCTCACCACCTGCTTGTCCCCAGCAGAGCCCAGACACCTTCCTCTGCCCGCTGCGGAGCTTGGTTCGGTGTGAGTCACAGAGCCTGAGCCTCACACGGAGACCCGGGGGGACGGCAGTCCCGCCCCCTCTGAAGGGCATCCCTGGCTGCTTGCCTCTGCTCTTGGCAACGGTGCTCCCTGGTCAACCGCACATTTCCTGTTCCACCAAGGATGGTGGCACCAAGGCTGATGAACAGCTGTTCTTGGTACAAGCAGGAGATCGGGCTGTGCCAGAGCAAGACCTCAGGGGAAATGCTCGACCTGGACTGTTTGGGCTGCAGTGCCCTGGAGTTCTTTCACAAACTGGGTAGAGTTTCATCTCTCTGGGATGTTTTAGGGCAGCGAGGCCTACTCTATCTTCTCTGTAAGATGAAGCTGGCCTCTTGATAAGGGCTGGGCCCCCATCTGGACATCCATAATTCCCATGAACACTGAGAGTACTATGCATCACCTTGACTGCCTTGAATGAGTATTTTTCTCAGGATTTTTTTAATTTCTTCAACTCTCTTGAAACTGTGTTCCATGTGACACCCGCATCTCAGGGCAGCTGGGCCTCTCTAAGCATCCACTGAGGCCTGACAGTAGCTGTGTGGCTGCCACTCAGAGAAAAACAGAGCTGGAGAGGCTGGGTCATGACCTTGTTGGTTCTGAGGAAGCCATAGGAGGATTGGTCTAAGGAGTGGCCTAAGCAAGACTGGCTGCCTTATTGGAGCAGGCAGTGGCACTTACTACTGGGAACAGCCAAAGAACTTCCGGCCAGCCAGGGGAAGACAGCTAGGGTGGAGAGTAGAGGAAGATGTCAACCTTGGAACTCTGTGGCAAGCCATCCTTGGACTCCTGCACATGAGCCTGTCCCTATATCAGGGTGAGCTCGGACTAGTGCACCTCTGCCAACCTGCTGAGTAGGAGGGGCTGCTAAAGGAGGTATGAAGGAGACTCCAGGGCACTTGGGCACTTGGTGGGTGGAGCCAGAGGGCATGCCCCTGGCCAGGAGTGGCAGGGAGATCCAGCAGGTCAAAATGCCACAGCTTTCTACTAGCCTAGGGATGTGGCCAGCCTGTATCCTGAAGGAGAAACTGAACCCCAGAATTGGAATGTAGTTGGTTCCAGAGTCACTTTGGGACGCTCACCAGGTTGTAATCAGATGAGAGTCTGGGTTGACTGCTAGAGCAATGCAGAATGAATAATAAAATTAATACCAGCCATAGTGCTTCTGCTCATTCGTATGATGTTTCACAGTTTACAAAGGGCTTTCTATTTCTTCGAGGCAGGGAAAAGATTTAGGAATTTTAGTTGTCTCCGCTTCCATGTGTTCCCCAGATGCCCTTGACCTTGGCCCTCCCATGAGGACTTTTACTGGGATCTGTCACCTTGTGCAGGGTGGAGCAGGAAGAGAGGGGGGCATAAAGCTGCAGGATGGCGAACTTCCTAGCAGCCCTCCAAGGCTGTCTTGGAGAGTTGAACTTCTCTTCCCAGATCTCTCAACAGGAAGAAAGGGCTGTGAGTGGGGAAGGGGACCAGAGCTCAGGTACTTGGTTGGCATCACAACAACTCACTGCTTTCCTGACCTTTCCTACCTTCTACTAGTACAACCTCTGACTTTCCATCTTCCACTGGAGTTAGAGGCTTTGTGGGTCCATCTGCAGGTGAGGAAAAGGTCAGTACTCATCTCCCATACCAATCCCGATCCCGGTCTTCTTCCTGCCATATGCCACATGGCACGATAGCAGCCATAATCCCAGCCTGGGCAAGTGCTCTGATGTTTCTCCACAAGCACATTGGATTTTCTAACCTGGGGATTCCAGCTTCAGAAACCACCCAACACCTGTGGCCTGTTGTGGGTTGGCTGGAGAAGAGACAGAAAAAGAAGGAAGGGTTGCATCAGCCCAAATGGCACCGAATACTTTGGACATGAGACCAGGACTGTATACTAATGAGCAAGAATGGCTGACCACATGGGAAGGGCTGCTGCCTGTGGAGAAGGGAAGCAGTATCCAAGGTGAGACATTCTGAATTCAGAGTGTAGGATGAAAAGGAAGATGTGGTATGTTTTATCTAGCCAGTCATCTCCCAGCCTGGAGTAGAGGTGAGTTAGGTGGCTCCAGTCATTTATTAAAAAGATGTGACAACTCAGTCCCACCAGACCTTAGCATTTATGAGCTATAAAAAAAAGTATGTGGAAAGCTGTGAGTTTAATAGTGGGCATAACAAAAAAATCTGATGGGAAAGTCTTCTGTGGTAAAAGAAGAATGGGGAAATTACATAAGGCCTCTGAGAGATCTCCTGAAATCCCCTGAGCATTTTTCAATGAAGTCAGTAGGGAAATAGAAAAAAACTATGGTCAACTTTACTGGGACATCTAGAAAACAAACAGGAATTTAAGGTGTGTGTGTGTGTGTGTGTGTGTGTGTGTGTGTGTGATTGTGTTGTGGAACAACAAGAAAACCTTGGTAGTTCACAATAGTAGAAGTTTTTTCGTGTGTTCTCTAAGTTGGGTGTGAGCTGGCCATGAATGCTCAATGGTTTTCCTTCCTGGGTGTGTCATTGGGACACCTTAGTTTTGGACACTCATGGTTTCATAGCAGATGGGAAAGAGACTGACTTCCTTAAACTTTGTCTGGAAGTGACACTTGTCACTTCTCACATGTCATTGGCCAAAGCGTGTCACATGACCACACCCACTCTGTTCTGCCACAGAGAAGTCTAAACTTCTTCCAAGGAGCCACAGTGACACTGGCCACATGAAAATCTTGAGCCAGTTCTGTTTTAGGCCGCCAAGTCCAGCCTCACAGACACTTTTTAAGTAAAGTATTTTATTCTATTCTTGACTAGCATGTATTAACTGTGCATATTATTGGCTTCAGTGGAATATTTCCACACGTGCACACAGTGTGCAGTGCTCAGAGTGAGTCTCCTTTTATCCCTGTGTCCACCCAAAACCTTTATTAATCACTGTTCTACATTCGGGCGAATTCTTTAGCTTTCACAAATGAGAGACAATACAAAATATTTGTCTTTCCGTGTCTGGCTTATTTTACTTAAGGTAGTATCTTCCACTTCCAGCTATTTTGCTGCTAGTGACACACTTCATTCTTCTTTCCAGTTGAATGGTATTTTATTGTGTATATATGCCGCATTTCTATCCATTCATCAGTCCAGAGGCACCTAGTTTGATTCCATACCTTAGCTGTTGTAATACTGGGATAAATATGGATGTGCAGGTATCTTTTCAGTATCTGATTTCACTTCCTGTGAATAAATACCAGAAGTGGGGTTTGTGGATCACATGATAGATGAATCTTTAATTTTTGAGGAAGTGCCATACTGTTCTCCATGACAGTTATGTTAATTTACATTTCTACCAACAGTGTGTTTAAGAGCTCTCTCTTCTCCACATCTACACCAACAGTTGTTACTTCTTTTATAGCAGTCACTCTGACCAGGGTTAGATGGGGCTGCGCTGTAGTTTTGATTTGAATTTCTCTGACAGCTCATGACAGTGAACATTTTTTGACCTATTTATTTACCATTTGAATTCCTTCTTTTGAGAAGTCTCTATTCTGATCATTTGTTCATGTTTTTGTTTGTGTTCTTTTCTTTCTTTCTTTCTTTTTTTTTTCTTAGTTTTTTGAGACAGGGTCTTGCTTTGTAGTTCAGGACCAGCCTGAACTCTGTTTCAAACTCAGCAATCCTCCTGCCTCTGCTTTCTGAATATTGAGATTATAGGCATGAGGCACCAAGCTCAGCATTGTGGTGTATGGTACTGATTGCTGGTGGGTGTATGTCAGCATGCTCAGCATTGTTGTATGTGGTTACTGGGGATTGAACCCAGGAACTTGTGCTTACAAGGCAGGTGCTGGAACCACTGAGCTAAATCCCTGGCCTTTGTTTGTGTTTTTTTTGAGGCAGGGTTTCACTATGTAGTTCAGGCTGGCCTTGAGATCATTATATAGCTCAAGTTGGCATGAAACTCCAAGCAGTTCTCCTGCCTTAGCCTCTCACGTGCGGGGATTATAGCCATGCACCACCACGCCTAGCCATTTGTTCATTTTTAAATTGCATTTTTGTTAGATTTTTTTGGAATGTCTTTTAAAAATTAATCTTTTATAAGATGAATAGTTGACAAATGTTTTCTTATTCTGTAGGTTGTCTTTTTATTCTGTGATTATTTCCTTTGTTATGCAAGAGCATAACACTATAATCTCATTTGTCAAGTTTTTTCTTTTGTTTCTGTGCTTTTTTGGGTCATGTTAAAAAAGATCTCTGCCTGTACCAGTGTTTTAAAGTGTTCCCTTGTTTTCTTCTGGCAGTTTCCGACTTTCAGGTCATACATTTAGGTCTTCAATTTCTTTTGAGTTGATTTTTGTACAAGATGATAGATAGGAATCAAATTTTAATCTGCATGTGGATATTCAGTTTTCCCAGCACCATTTCTTGAAGAAACTATCCTTTTATAAATTTACTTTGAGTCAGCTGGCTGTAGATATACAGATTTATTTCTGGGATCTTTATTCTGTTCCAGTAGTGTGTGTCTGCTTTTATATCAGTACTATTCTGGTTTTTCTTTTGTTGTTGTTGTTTTTTTAAACAGGGTCTTGCTTTGTAGCTCAGGCTGGCCCTGAGCTCACTATGTGGCCTTCAACTCAGCAATTCTCCTGCCTCTGCCTCCTGAGTGCTGGAATTACAGGCATGAGCCACCACGCCTGGCACTGTGGTATGTGGTTACGGGGAATTAAACCTGGGCCCTAGTGCTTGCAAGGCAGGCGCTGGAACCACTGAGCTAAATCTCCAGTTCAGTATTCTACTGTTTTGGTTACTTTGCCAGCCTCAGCAATTCTTGTGAGGCAGAGATCTCAGAGTCCAGTTGGAGAACTTAGTGTGGGCATACAAATAAATGTAGGACTAGAGTCTTGATCTGTTTTGTTCATGGTGTATTCCAAGAGTCCCAAACAGGCTCTTCAACATGTTTGCAGCAGAATGAGTTATAAACAGGTTCAAGATATAATCTGACCTGTCCTACCTCAGCCAAAGAGTGTTTGTGTGCTATCTTTTGATGCTGTTTGGATGTGGAGATGGCTGCATATGAGAGAACCTGTCATTCTCTGATGGAACCAGGCTACCTGGGACTTCACCTGAACTTGGTTGTCAGTTTGGCCCTTGTTTTGTCTTACCTCAGAGACCAGCCAACTTTTTCTAGAAAGGCCAGCTATTGAATATTTTAGGCTTTGGAGGCATTATAGTCTTTCGCAACTACTCAAGTCTGTTGCAGTGTGAAAGCAACCAATTACTTACAATGCATAAGCAAATAAGTGCAGCTATGTTCCAATAAAACTTTACTCACAAACTCAGGTCGTGACACAAGGTTGGCTCTCAAGCGCTTCCATTTCCCAGGGTCCTTTATGGGACCAATTTAGATCGTATATTTCTTCATCCTCATCTCCATAAAATCCAGTGACACAATATTGTAGATTTGGTCTCCTAACATTTACTTCACATGTTTAGTCTGAGGGAGCATCTCCATGCCAAAACGTCCCCTGACATGTCCAGGTTTTGAGTCAGGTGGTGTTGATGAAGGTTTTTTTAGACAGGGTCTCATGATGTAGTACACATTAACCTTGAACTCACTGTGTAGCCCCAGAAAGTCTCCAGCTTGAGGCCATCCTCTTCCCTTGGCACCTGAGTTCTGAGATCACAGGGGTGTGCCACGGTGTCTGGTCAGTTAGGTCGTTTGAAGAGTATAACTTCATCTGTTTTGCTCAGGAGGCTGGAGTGGACTCTTCTTTTCAGCCTTTTCTAAGGACCCCTGGGCTCCGACAGGAGGAAAAGGGCATGTGGCTGGGTGAGGGAGGAGCGGCTTGTATTTTCTCTCTTCACAGTTCAGTTGGTCTGATAAACACAGGATTCTATTTTCTTAGGGACGTGGCTCAGATATTTCATTTCATGGAACCAGATGCCACAGGCTCTTAGTTTTTTTTCAGGCTGGAATCTCCTTGGTGCAGTGTGACAGCCTGGATAGTGTTAGCCTGCCACCCCCTCTTTCTGGGTCAGTACCAGGCTTGTGAAATTAGAAGTCCAGAAAGAAACAGTCAGACTCCCCCAGGGTCCAGCCTTTCCTGGTAGCCTTCTATCTTGGTCCTTAGAGCTTTAGAGCAGGAAGAGGCCTTGTACTTAATGAACTCTCCGACTTGTTCCAACTAGACACTGCAAGGTCTCAAATGCAAGCCTCCATGCCAAAGACAGAGGCTAGGGCCCTCGTGGGTGCACCTACCCTTCAGGGGTCAGGTCGTGCTGCCACTGCTCCTGCCCTCCTCCTCCAACAACACAAACACATCCAGGACCCCATCCTGGTGGAACCAGGAAGGAAGGGACCTCCCCATTGCAATCAGAGACTGGCCTTGACTTCTTAACTTGGGTTAATAGCTGAGCCTCCCTTCTCCAGCTGCAGCAGGAGTGACCTGGGCGCCCCATCAGCCTGGGGGAGGAGGAGCTAGCTACGGAGCAGAGATAAAGAAGAAGGGGCGGAGTCAGGCAGCTCCCTCCTCCGACCCTGTTCTGGCAAAGTGGCTGAGCTGGAGCAAGAGAACTGATAACAGATAAGGGGCTGGCTTTCCTGAGGCCTTGTTTGTACAAGCTGTAGTTCTTGCCAGCTGGGCCCTGGGGTGGGGGCAGAGGGCAACTTGAGGTTCCTGGACCGAGGCTTGTTTTCAGCCAGCCAAGGCCCAAGTGGCTTACAGATCTTCCCCTCTACCCGGCCCCACCCTCAGCCCCAGACTTCCTGTGAGAAGCCAGCTGCACAGAGGTTGAGCCCATATGCTATGCTCTCTGTGCTTGGAGTGGGGGCCTTCTACCCAGGAAGTAGTGGGTGTGGCAACTGTGTCTCTCTGGCATGTGGGTCTTTGGGCATCTGGAGAAGAATTTCCAGCCATAACAGTTTCTGGGGAGACTGAAGTTAGCTCAAGAATTCCCTGGCCTGTATTTCTTAGCCTTCCCAAGACAAGTTGGGTCTGAACTTGTACTCAGTGTCTCTAGATCTAAGATCTAAGCGCCAGGCGCTGGGTGCTGTGCTGGGGAACAGGAGATAGTCCAACTCTTGTGAGATTAAAAGCAGTGGAGTGAAATGAATCACAGACTGAGGCAAGGTATACTCTGGAGGTCTCTGGTAGGGGCCAGATCGCCCCCAGGGGTGGGAAAGACTTTCAGGAGGGATGAGGTGTGAAGAGAAGTGTGAGGAATGAGCAGGACTGAGCACACTGTCACCAGGGGAGCAGAGGAAGTGCTCCATGGGAAGAGGAAGTCAGGGCTGGAGGTAACAAGGCTCCAGAGGAAGGAAAGGGCTAGAACACAAAGTAGAAGGGAGAAGGAAGAAAGGCGGTCTGGAGGGAGGAAAAGAGTGAGACCAGTGGCAGACCGCTTGGGATGCAAGGTGGAGAGCTCAGGAGACGGTCCTACACGAGGGAAGTTCGGTTGTCTAGGAGACAGAGTTAAGTGCTAACTTCTGAACAGAGGTTTGTCAGCCTCACCTTTCTGTGTTGGAGCACAGAAAAAGCTTGTGGGCTGGAGGTGCCATCCTGTGGTTGCTTCTCGGCCTCAGCCCTGTCTGTGGCAGGTGTCCATCACCAGTCTGAAGATGTCCTGGGCCTTCAGTGTCTCCAGAGCAGGAGGGGTGGGAAGCAGGTTAAGGGCTGAGCCACAGCTCACCCAGGGAGGACCTACTTCCGGGTCACGGCATCTGCCTGCCATTGCCACCTTGCCTGGTAGCATTGAGAAAGATCTAGAGTCCAGCAGTGGCGAACGTTTTAGCGCCTTCAACGACAACAAATAGCCAGGGCAGCACATGTGCCATAGGTTTATCATCACAGGTCTGTAGCATTTCATTGGTAGCTCATTCAACTCTTCCATATACTTAGGTCACCCTCAAGGCCCCTAGCAAGTCTCCATGTACCCCTACTTGTTCTTTCCTTCCTCCCATCTTTCCTCCCATTGCAGTCAGCCCCAATACAGAATAGGTACCTTCGTTGGAGGGAGTGTGTCTTGGTCCAGGAAATCTGAGATCTGGTATGGGATCCAATTCAAATTCCCAAACTCACTCCATGACCTGGGGCAAATCTCTCCATCTCAGTTTCTTCATCTGAAAAATATAACAATAAAACCTTTTGCAGGGGCTGCTTGTAGGTTAAGTGGGAGGGTTCTTGTAAAGTGCATTGTGTGTTGTAAATGGCCCGTGAATATCAGTTGCTACTTTTACATGCATGAGCTGTTTTAGTTGGAAAAAGGAAACTATTAGTAGGGGAACATTTTAGAGAGAGTAATGGAATAATATTAAAGCTATCTACCCTACCAACAACTATAGTATATTTTTAATTTTTATGTATTTACTATGAGATCATCCCTTCTCAGTCTTTTGGCAAACATCAAGTATAGTATGTATTGTGAAATTATAATTTTGAAAATTTAGATATCTAAGGAAATTTACTTTCTTTTCTTGTAATTTACTCCAGTAAACCTGTTATATATAGATTCAGGAAAGGACCAAGAATGAGGACTCCAGCTCCAAGTCCTAGCTGAAGGTGAGATTTATATTCTGTTTTATATTCTGGATTTGTATTTTGTTCCATCCCTTAGCTGTGGATGGTGGGTGTCGAACCTATTTCTCCTCTTCTTTGCTATGAGAATAATGACCATCATATATGAGCAGTAGTGCTACTGTGGGCAGAAAGACCAGTGCATAATTGAGGGCTAGTAAATGCTAGTCGCTGGCCCCTCGCTCAAATTTAGTGTAGATTCATAGAACCTGAGGTATACAGGGTGCCACCAAGGGGTGGGTGGCCCAAGCCCACCGCAGCCTTTCCACAGGAATCCCCTATGTTAGCAGGGGACACTGGGACCCTGGTTCTTCTGTACACAGAGCGGACAGCGAGCTTCCTGTTAGCTCTGCTGACATCACTGTGAGAAAGAGGTTGTGGGAGCTCCTCAGGGTAGAGGAGGGCTGAGCGTGGGGGAGGCAGGCACAGCCCTTCCTGGGGGGGTCCCAGGATGCATCCTTCCATGGCCAGTTCAGATGAGCTACCAACTGTGGGGTGCTTAGGCAGGGTGAGCTGGGGAGCAGAGAGGTCAGACAGAGTTCAGGAAGAGTCAGGCCAGGTAGAGAGGTAAGGGGAGAGCTCATTAAGCGGCAACCTGGCTGAGGTACCTAAGTGACTCCATTCCACTCCCCACTAAAGATCCTTTCTTAGGTGCCAGGAGACTATCATGCTAACAGTGAATAGTTGCTTATGGCTGTAGGACATTTTATACATCAGGGTGTTCTTTTATATCTATTTTCTACTTTCATCCTCATGAAAAGGTGGTGGAAAGGAAGCCACAGTTGTCTTTGATAGATGGGAAAACTGAAACTTGAAGCAGCTAAGAAGAGCTATCAAGCCAGAAAAGAAAGCCAGGTCTTCTTATGCCATGGGCCCCATGATTGAGGATAAGCAGGAGTTTTCCAGGCGACTAAGGGTTTGACTACTAGAATTAGAATTTTCTCCATTAAAAAAGAATAAAATAAAAGTGGCTACTGGCTGTTACTGCTTTTCCTACTGACTGACTTTTTTTGACTTGAATCTCCATGTGGGAGATGCTCCTGGGTGCAGGGCTCTGGGAGAAACAGATGCAGAGCCCCTCAGAGGGAGGGATTTAGGGAAGTCTTGCAGCAGGATTTTCAGAGCTGCTTGTTAATAGGTGACTAAATGAGGTTACAAAATCACACTGTCTGGGCATCAGCTGTCACCAGCAGGATTAGGGGCCTCTCATCCATTCAGTCTGTATCTAAGAGATCACACTAACAAACAGTGCAAACCTGGGGCCTTGGGAAGGCTCCCTTCACCCTGCTGGGTCTTAGCTGGCTCATCCATGCAAGGATGACATTTGTTCTCCACTCAGCCCCGCCGCCGTTCCAATGACCCATATTGACTTTCTGTGTGGGGGCTGGTGGAGCAAACATTTCCCAAATTCCTGGAAACCAGTCCAGCTTCACCAGAGCCCAATGTTGGCGCCGGTGCTGGTGCTGGCTCTGTCCCTGGTCTCCCTGGGTCACTATTTCCTCATCTGTTACGTCAGAGGCTGGCCTTGCGTGGTTCTTCCCACTCGTTCTGTATAGAAGTGAGTTGCCAGGGATGTGTTAAAAGGATGAGGAGCCAATTGAGGCTGAAGGGCTTGTGGAGTGAGAGCCCAGGGAGGGTTTGCCTGCCTCCCCTACTCCCAGCCCTCCTCCACCCTGGGGAGCTCCCACAACCCCCTCCAACCAGGTGGGTGGGAGTCCGAGAAGCCAGCAGAGGGAAGGGGCAGGAGTTCAGATCATAAAGGGGATTGAGATACTTGGCTAACCTGGCAAGCTGGCTCATCCTTCTACCTCGTCTCAAAAGACTGCAGGGCCCGTGGGGACCCTCCAAGGAGGAGGCTTGAATCAGTCATTCCCCTGGCGGGCTTGCCTGCCAAGCTCCTTGCCTTTCAGGTCTGCTCGAGGCAGCCCTGGAGGGGACAAATCCCCCAGCTGGGTCTTGCTAGTGCAGCCAACAGTCAACCAACACTGTAGGGGATTAGAACTAAGCTCTCCAGGCAAACAGTATCTTTGAGATCTGGTGTTTGGAATCCAGCATGGGGGAAAGGAAGGCGAGGCCACTACAGTGGGTTGTGTCCAGAGCAGCCTGAGTCCTGGGAGGGAGTGAAGAGGGAGGGAAGGAGCAGGCCTGCAGACAAGGGCCGAACTGTTCTGTCCTTGTTCAGGGACCAGTGCCTGTCTCGAGGGCCATGGAGCCACCTCCATCCAGCTGCTTCAGGAGACGTAGATGAGAGTGGGCACACTCAGAGTCATGGGGCCAGAGGTTCTGCAGGACACCTACAAAAACCCTTTGTCCTTTTGTGGCGCAGGCCAGGGTGGAGGAATCTTGTCTCCTGGCAGATAATGGGGAGTCTCCCCTCTATGACTTGGGTCTTCATGCTAAGGAGAAGGACCTCTTTGGCTACTCCTCTCCCTCCAGGTCGTGGGGACATCACCAGGATACCTGAGTTCTCCTTTTTTACAGAGCTGTGAGTCTGTAGGGAGACCTGAGGAAAATGCCAGCTCCTGTTATTGATGATGGGGTTATTAGTCAGGGGGACTCAGCCACCATGCTGATTCCAGAAGGGACAGGGTTAGCCAGGCACAGACTGAGCAGGGAGCCAAGCGAATTTTCTTTTCTTTTTTGTGTATAGCCTCGGGAGCTAGATATTCTCAGGTCTCCGAGTCTGCTTCTACTTCCTGCCTAGTGTCTAGTGCCCAGGGCAAAAGTGAGGGTGCTGGCTTCTGCATCTAGGAAATGAAATGACACATGACTGTCGTCAACCCCGTAGGTCATCAGCTGTTGAAAAATGTGACCATGGGGCCCTTCATGATTAGAGTGCAGTGTGTCTTTGGTGGGAGGGTAAGAGCTGGGGCAGCACAGGGGAGACACCTCCTATAGCCAGAGGCAAGAACCTTGAATTTTAGAGCTTCAAGGTCGATCCAGGGGCCTAACGTTTGGAAGGCATACAAAACTGCTGAGACTTGGTTTCCCTGTCTGTCAAAGTACCACAATGTTACATGCCTTTCTGGGTTGTTATCAGAACTAAACATGATTTAGAATGTCGGTGGACCCAGAGGGACCTCTGACACATAGGAATGTTCATTGAGCGTTAAAGAGAGAGAGAAGGAAGAATGTGATGTTGAGGTGCAGGGCCATCCCAATGAACTAACCCAACCTTGAGATGCCAGAGGCCGAAAATAACTGAGGGTCAAGGTCCCCTACACACTCAGTGACTTAGCTCATGCCATTGGGCGGGGGGTGTGGCCTAGCAGAAGCAGTCTCTGAAAAAACTGATCTGAGTTCCAGGAATAGAGGCTGCCGAGTAGGAGCAGTTTCCCAGGAGGACTGGCCTCCCTCCCCCAGAGCCCACAAACAGTTCAGCTCTTTAGTGGCCAGAGCCCAAAGGCCTTTGGAGGCAGGTGTGAGGGGAGGGGGCGGGTTTTGTGGTCAGAGTCCCCGGTTGGGCATCGAGAGTTCTATTCTCCTTGAAGCTGCCGGTTACATCACCTGGGACACATTTGGGAACCACGCGTCTCTGGGCACAAAGGCAAGGCTGCAGACAATAGGCTGTAGTCTGGCTGCTTCCAAACTGTGAACCTGAGCCTGTCATCAGACCTCCCAGCTGTGGTTCTTATCTGGCCGAGAGGTGGGAGTGGTGGGGAGGATGGAATGAGGGGATGGCTAAGAACCCCAAGTGCATTTCAAGAGCAAGTGAATGGAAGGGGTGGTGTAGGAGCTGCCTATACTCCGGTCATAGGGTGGGGCTGGTCACCACCTTGGAGTGGGCAGGAGGAGATTCTAGGATCTCCATCCCAAGCAAAGCCTTTTTGGGGGGCTCAGGACAAGAGCAGGTAGCAGCCCCCACTCAGTTTATGGGGCCGGGTAAGGCTGACTTTCTCAGGAGTCTTTGGTGCCACCTTAAGAGAGGTGGATTTGGAACCCCAGTTCTCCTGTAATCCTGTCAAGCCCTACCCTCTGCTTAACAGAAGGAACAAATGAGAATTAATTAGTAAATGTGGCTGTCAAACGTGGTCAGTGTTATTATTAACTTAGTTTGTTTGTTTAAAGTGGGCCCTGCCTGCTCCAGCGTGTGACGTGTGAGCAGCTGACCGGCTAGCCAGGTTTGCTGGGAAATCCAGGAGATTGTTTCCACATGGGAGTTTACAACATAGATAATTAATTGCAGTGGTGGAAGGCCTTGGGGACAAGGGATAATGAGTTCTGACATAGCTTTTGGCTTCCTTCATATAAATGGGGCATTGCTCTGTAAGGGGAGGAATGGGACCTAGAGAGGGTACCCCCTGTGGCATAGTTGCCACTAACTGAAGCTGCAGGCAGGGGACCCTGCTGTCTTAGGGCTCTCATCTGGAAGAGGTATGGGGAATGCTACAAGTGGGCCACACGGGCCACGCATGTTCACGTGGTCCTGCAGCACGCACGTGTACAGGCCTCTCTGGGCCAGTCTGCTGCACTGCTCCAGAAGCTACCAGGTGCACAGTGCTGACAGCATACACCCTGCTGCTCTGCTGTGCTTCTCACAGCCAGCATGGACAGAGACTCTGCGGAAGAGCTGCCTTGTCACACCCACCTGGGGTGAGAGGGTCTGTAGGTAGTATCTCTGCTGTGTCCTTTTGAGATAGTTTCATTATGTAGTTCGAGTTGCTCTTGAATTCACTGTATAACCCAGGCTCTTCTTGAACTCAAAGCAATCCTCCTGCCTCAGCCTTCTAAGTGTTAGGGTTGTAGGTGCCTGGTCTCCTAATGGTACTGTAAAAAAATTCTTTGGCCTTATCTTCACTCACTGATTTTTCTGTATATTGGGTTCTCATGTGGCTTAGTGGAAGGGACTCTCACCCATAGTGCTTAGATTTAAATATTGATCCACCACTTGGTAGCTAGCTTTATGAATCTGGAAAGTTAGTTAACCTCTCTGTGCTTCAGCTTCCTTGTCTGTACAATAGTGAAGCTACCTTTAGGGTTGGTTTGGGGGATTGAATACATTAAAATTCATAAAGTGTTTAGACCAATGCTTAGCCCGTGGCAAGTGCTATATAAATGCTGGTTAAACAAATGAGTGAGTTCTGGTGGCCGTGAGCAGGGGAAGCCACTTTAAGTCACTGGTCACTGTGCCATTTCCTTTCCCTAAGCATTTCAGCACACTAAGAACATGTGGTGTGCATTCGACATTGTTTCATGGCTTCCCTGACCTGCTGGCCACTTGCTCAAGTTTTAGGGTGACATCTGTGGCCAGTCACTTATCTGTACTTCTGGGTTATTCTAGCTCTGATTTTCCAGTTCTTTCTCAGTGATATTCCATCTTTGTTACTGACAGATCACAAGAGAGTAGGCAAGGAACCAGTGGAAGGTCAACAAAATACCCCTGGCCAACCTCTTGCAAAACTAGGACTCCCTGGACACTCCGAAGCCTCGAGACTTTTCCTGGAAGGAGCCCAGCAGCACCCTGAAGCACTCCTGTCCCGCACGTCACAAGGCATCAGGACAGTGTAGTTCCATTGGACAAGCTATCCCAGCCCAAGTCTATCTGGTTCTACACCATCTTCCTCACAGAGGTCCCTAACTCCTGTTCGCTGTTGTGGTCATTCATCTTGGAAAGATGACTGCTCTGCATTAGGCAGGTGAGCCCAGCCCCCACCCCCTACTGCTTTCAGAAGGGATTATCACCCTGAGCTGAAGCCTACACTGTCCTTGTGCCCTGTGACATGTGGGACAGGAGTGCTTCAGGGTGCTGCTGGGCTCATTCCAGGAAATGTCTGGAGGCTTCGGAGTGTCCAGGGAATCCTAGTTTTGCAAGAGGTTGGCCAGGAGTATTTTGTTGACCTTCCACTGGTTCCTTGCCTACTCTCTTGTGATCTGTCTCTCTCTCTTGTGATCTGTCAGTAACAAAGATGGAACATCACTGAGAAAGAGCTGGAAAATCAGAGCTAGAATAACCCAGAAGTACAG